>OMNN01038335.1:0-11531 GCA_900302755.1 Chromis chromis | reverse complement strand
GACGCTGTTTGAAACCCTGCTTTCCCTGCAGCCACAGGTTTCCAGCACCACCACCGGGGAGGCCAGGCCCAGTAGAGAAGATAAGGTGGGGAGGGATGATGCGATGAGTACAACCATACATCATAGTTGAGCAGCATACTGGGCCCTATAGTCATCCCTATTATATGTATAGTAAATTATATTATCACTCTGAGCTTTGTGCTGCAGTCTGCACCACATTGGGAACATATGCTCAATAACAATAGGTCAAGGTCAAGGTCAAATTTATTTATATAGCACATTTATAAAACATTGAGGTTTGCCAAAGTGCTGTACAAGCAACAAACACAATATTTAAAATCTAGCAATAAAACAATAAAACAGATGAAAATAGAGTGCACAAAACACTAAATTCAACAACCAATCCATACATCATCAATCAAATGCTCCACTCAATATCAGTCAAAAGCCAGCGAGAAGAGATGAGTCTTCACCAACGACTTAAAGCTCTCAAGAGTCTGGGCAGATCTTATAAACAGTGGTAAGCTGTTCCACAATTTAGGAGCAGCAACCGCGAAGGCTCGGTTGCCTTTGGTTTTGAGCCTAGATAATGGGACGTCTAAAAGCAACTCACTTAATGACCTCAGAGCTCTAGCTGGTCTGTGAACATGGGTATTGGGGGGCCAGACCATTCAGTATTTTAAAAACAAGCATCAAAATCTTAGTTTAAAGGGATAAAATGTAATTTCGAGTTGATAGAATCCACAACAGTGCACTACCATCACAAAAGCAGAAAGATAAGTGAGACTTATTTGAAACAGTACTTTACCTCAACTACTTAATATGTACATTATACAGTATATTTAGCATGAAACACAGAGTACAGGTCAAGACTATTTATTTTGATCAAATACCTGCAAAACTAAAGTAAAATAATCAGTTTAATTCGTTCGATATATACTTCAGTCTGGCTCACAGTGTTCCTCTACAGACAGATATTCCCAGAAAGAGTAATGGATATAGTTGTTAGTAAATTCTTTTCTACCAGTTGAAGTCAGATGAGTGGTATAACTCTGTTGTCCTCTTGTACTGTAATAACGGGGATTTCTAGACCACAACCTGCTCTGGGATACTGAACAGATCCATTTGGTTTCCTCTCATCTGGGAAAGGATCAGAAATGCAGATTAATATGGCTTTGATTTATGACCATATGAGTGATTCAGAGCCGTTGCATGTTGTGTTTAACTGACCCTCAACCTTAAAATCTCTGTGTGCGTGTATCAGTCTCTGACCTCAATAAAAGACTGAGCTAAAGAAGTTAAAGGTCCCACTGTTTTATTTGAGCTTGGAAAATCAGTCTTACTCACTGTATACCTTTATGCTCAGGACAGTATAATATTTCAATTTCCACTTATTTCACTTGATATAATTGCTTTAAAGGTGGAGTCTACGATTCTGCATAGAGATTGTTGACTTTTAGCTAGTTAACATATATTAGCATGTGCCAGATTTACTATTTCCTCGTCCTGAGCACTATTTTTGTTTACCTGACCCTAGCTATGTAAAACACCAGATTTTCTTAGATTGTATTAGAATCGCATACTCTACTTTAAGTATTAAGTACTTTAAGTATTATTTCACTAATTTGTCTTTGTGTTTTTGTCACAATTTTTATTTGAGTTTCCAATTTGTGTTTCTAGGTGTCTCTGATAAAGGTTGAATGCAGGCTGAATTAGAAATAAATAATATCTTGAAATTAAGGTTGTATGAATGAATGAATGAAAAGAGTCACAGGAATAATAAATAAATGGAAAGCATGTTAGTGAAGAGTACAGTTGTTTCCTCTCCTCTCATTTTCTTTTTCTAGAAACAGATTCCGCAATACCCCACAGTGGTTTTTCCACAACAATACTCTATTGTGTCAATAGGCCAAATGTATGGTAAGTTGCAGCAATCATGTGACATTAAAAGGCTGCCAACAGAATGAAGGGTAATTTGTCTTCATGTTTGTCCACATGCTGTAAACTGATATGGTTCACAACTGGAAGTTGGAAGATCACAATGGTTTAGTTTCCAGTGGAAAGATACATTCCAGTGACAAAGGATTGATGCAGAGTTTTTCCGGCACAAATAATATGTTTTTATCTTCTATATAAAAATGAATCTTATATTCTATGGAAAACATACCAGACTCATGTGGGTGTGAATCCGTTGCAATGTCAGTTTTAAAGGGTAAATGAACAGTGAATCACAGGCAGAAACCCTGACACATGACCACACCTAGTTCGGTGTTGAGCTGCAGGTGTTTCCCATCTGCTGGTAAAGGAAAAACACCTGCTGGGTGACGTCACTGAAGTCTCAAGCCACAGTAGAAGTTTCTGCAGTATGTCATACTTGCAATACATTTTTTTGCTGCTGTCACATTTTTCCTCGCTATGGGCTTTTTTATTGTAATATATAGTCTTGCACTTCTATGGAAACAGCAAAACCAGGCATGACTATCAGTAGAAATACCTCAAAAATGTCTTTTGTGCAGCATTACATAAATCATTATAAAGACAAAGAACTAAAGATGAATTTCTCTGGAATCACCATCAACAACTGGAAACAAGTGATGACTCAACAGACCATAGATATTTTCCGACTTATATTGATTCCATACTTGTCTCCTATATGCTCTGTGTGAACACAGCCTGCAGTTCAGCCTCATTCAGCCAAAATTTTATCACGTGACTGTTGATTGCAGCTAAATCAGGAATGGTTTAATGGTTGGCTGTGGTTGGTAAGAGCAAACCATGGATTTTTTAATGAAACATGTTCAAGGACTGCCAGAAAGTTGAAAATCATATGATTCTCTCTGTTTTAGTGTCCAGCTCTGATAAATAGCAATAAGTTGTTGATATTTTTATGGAAACATACCTTTCAAACTTGCCGATGGGTTTTGACGTTTAGAAGGTAAACACATACAGTAAAGAGTAGTTTCGGCAAATGGTACTTTACTCTACATCTCTAAATATTTCAGTATTTTACCAAATTTAGTACTTAATGAAATAATATGTAACGTTCTTGGAGAGATCTTTGCTATTCTTTTCCTTTTCTCTTTGTGGACTACTTTAAAAGTCTTCCTCATGATTGATGGTTCATCATGTTTTCTCAAGACATTAATTTTCCTTAAAAATTGCCAGATAACCCTGTGAGTCACAGGAAGAGGAGTGATGAGCTACATCATCTGGGGTTTAACGTACAAAAATAGCGTAACTGGTCAAGAAAAACCCCGAGCCGAGTGGCCGGCTGAGGAGGTGAAATTTATTGTACTGTATGTAGGTCACACAATTCTCAGACACATCTAAGAATACATGGGTCTGGGTTGCAATGATATCTAGATATCATTATTCATTCTTGCGTAGGTAGGAACAGAATATTGGAACTTCCAGACCTCTGACCTCGAACACTGCATCACAGGATGTGGAGCGATAAGAGTCCAGTCAAGAAAGTATAACAAACTTATCAGAGATACAAGCCAGACCTGGTGAGTGATGACATTTATGATGACAAAATATAATAAATGGCTCAGATCTGTGATTATTTCTCAGATAATGGATTAAGCCCCTTTAATGTAAAATGAAGTCATCATTAAAATGCAGGAAAAGACTAAACAAAGAGCTAAAATGTGGACTGTGCAAACTGGCAGCTGGACAAAAAGAATAAACACAGCACACGTTTGACTCACATGCTGTTTAACAGTGAGTGACTATTATTGCTGTATGCATTTCAAATCTTTGCCACAACTGAACAAAAAAACAAGTTCTGCGCAATCTCATGCCACTTTTACCGAAATTACATCATAACCCTGTTTGAAATTTGTGTGTGTGGAAATTTGCAGCTGAGAAACAAGGACTCATTGTTTCATTTCCCAACAAAAGTGTCCTTTTCAAAACTTCCTACTTTTAGCTAAACAATACAGTTGCTAAAACATAATGTATACACTGTGATGGAGTATAGTAGGGAAACTGAAACAGTAATCTGAAGTTTGCTACAGCCAGGAAAAGGCAATCGATTGATGAAGCGATGTTCTATCACTAATCAAACCCAGCTAATCCACAGGCAGCAGGGGCATCCAAACTTGGACAGTAATACAGTGTGGTTTGTTGTTTTAAGGATTGGCATCCTTTGTTTTGTCACTCTGGTCTCCATCAGAGAGAAGCCCAAAGCTGCGTTGAAGCCACATATGGAACTGCTACGTTCTCCCTGCGTGTTTATGTTGCTCAACATCTGTTGAAAGTAACAACACTGACCACAAATCTCTGTGCCAAAATATTGGTTCAGTATTAGCGTATGGGAGGATTCAAAAGTGCACTGTGGGTAAAAGTCAAACCCGAAAAGATAAAAGCATAAAAATCGTGTCACTTCTCAAAAGCTTCATGCAGTTTTGTGGCAGATATGAGGTTTTATGTCTGATTAACTTACAAGAACACAATAAAGAATAAAGATGGGAACACAGGCAGTGAGTTGGGTTTGAAACTAAAACATTATTAAAAAAAATTACCTGCTGAGTAACCACATGTCCATACTGCTCTGTGGTTCCATATGTTACACTGCTGTGCAGAAGAAAGCAAACGCCCCGAGCATTTTATTTCACTCATGCGCTATAGAGGTACAATATACAGATGTAACCGCTGTATGTCTTTCTTTTATTGTCTATGTTGAACTCCACCAACCTCACAGAGGAATTCTTCATAAAATTCAGATTGTGTCTGAGCTGGAAACACATAAGAGACATGAGTAACAGGCTGCAGAGGTCTATGTATCGCTGATGGAGGCTGGAGAACTTCCACCACGCTGCCAGCCTGTAATTGCAGCTGAATAGATGCAGTACAAGCAGTCCTGCCTTGAGTTTCGAAGCACTTAACAGTAAAAATTGGGACTTGTTTAAAACTGAGGCCTGCTGCACCAGTAATCACATTAAAGTGGCATCACTGCAAGGAGTTCCGATGCATAAGAGTGATACTGCTGCTAAGTGACACAGCATGAGAGAGGGAAAAGGGAGAAAAGGGGCTTTCCATTGTCCTAGTTTCCATGACCTATGTATGTGTGTGGGATTAGCTCAACAGATGAAAAAAACTATTAAGTCTACTACTACAACTGCATGTGTTTCTGTGTGTGTGTTGTCTCACAGGTGGGCTGGATGCACACCATTCCTGCGTACTTACTTTGCAACCACAAACTCTCTCACATTATTTCTTGTACGGTTGCTGCAGTAAAAATCATCAAGCATCAAAGAACATTCCCATAACTGCTTTAATGGAGTGACAGTGACTGATGCTGGTGAGGAACACAGACTGTTGGAGACAAATTAGTCGGGGCTGCATTTTTCTGGTAAATATTTGAGCTTCTTAAATTCCAATTGAGCCACTAAGTTCCGAGTCTTCACTTACCACAGCCAAAAGATTGTGAATCACCCATTCGGTCCATACCAAGTGCACTGTACTATGAGGAATGGATTGAATCAGAGGATGAATATCAGCTTGAAGAGGTCGAGAATCCAGGATGAAGACACACGATGCCTGAGCTTAAGCCAAACAGAGTTACAGAATGACTAATTACATACAGACGGATGATAAATTAAAGGAAAAACCAACATGAAGTGTCTTAGTAAGGTGTTGGACCACCATGTACCACCAGAATAGCTTCAGTGCTCCTTGGCATTGATTCTCTAAGTCTCTGGAACCCTACTGAAGGGATAAAAGCCAATCCAGCCCAAAGATATTTTCTCATTTGGTGCTTTGATGGCGAACACATCAGTCCAAAACCTCCCATAAGTGTTCAATTGGGTTGACTGCAAAAGCCACAACATATGATTAATGTCATTTTCATACTCATCAAACCATTCGGTGACCTCTCCAGCCTTATGGATGGGAGTATTGTCATCCAGGAAAGACTACTCTCATCAGGATAGAAATGTTTCTTCACAGAATAAAGATGATCACTCAGAAAAAGTTTGTATTGAATTGCAGTGACATTCCCTCCAAGGAGACTAGTGGAACCAAACCCTGCCAGCAAAATGCCCCATACAGTGTAAAACAGCCACCAGATCCCATCACTGTAGCGGTCAAGGGTCAGGTTTCTCCTTTAATGACTCAGAAATATCATAAGTGGTGTGTATATCTGAATGAAGATGTGAGGAACATTAACGTAAAACAATTCTGGAAAACAAATAAGTGTCAATTGACCTCAAGTTTATTGGCAGCAACTGACCTTTTTCTGCATAAAAACATTGTATGCACTCTGTATGCTAAATGAGATTGCCTCAAGTCAGAAAAAATTAAAACAAATAAAAACATATATGACAAAGATTGTGTTTGATTGTTTGTACAGGGTTTGCATGTGTTATGTGCTTTAGGCAGGCTGGCCTCCTCACAGGGAGGACAGCTCCTTTGGGAATCTGTCGGAGCAACAATTTGAGTGTCCCATGCCTGAAAAGGACTTAAGATTTGGTGCAAATTCTGCTAATGGCACTATATGAACTGTTAGGTGGTCACCACAGTTAGTAGGAATTTTCTGCAGAGCATCATGGATTCATTATTACCTGGTAGTAAACCATCCTATCCTACAATATTGAGATGCTTCAAAGAGATTGACCTGACCATAATCCACTGCCAAGAGTGTTGAAACAAACTTTTTTGTTATTTTAGTGTTAGTACTTTTGCATCTTTTGAATTAAAACCCAATTCTTTCACACCTCTCCAAAGGTTTATAGCCTTTTCTTTGAAGCTGTTTTAAGTGAGGCCTCTATTTGTGGTTTTGGCTGCTGTAATCCTGCACATTTACACCACATTTTGAGCTTTGTATTTGAGCAGCCTTAAAATAACTGCTGATACCTGCACTTACTTAATGAACTACTGCCACCACTGTTGTCTATGTGTGGTTTACATTCTCCATGCAATGTATGATTTGTCTAACAGATATTAATCATTATGCAGTTCTGTTGTATCGTCTAATCAGACTACTGGCTCTCTTGCACATCTTTAAAACACACTAGCAATGATTAGGAGCCATAATATGTCTTCTAAATCTCCACTTTAATAAACTTTTTATCACCAGTTTCCATCACAACCACTAAATGATGTAATTAATTTAATGTTGGAGAGGAGATTTTACAAAGCCAGCTACTGAGAAACATGTAAAATGTATTTAGTGTAATTTTACTTGAAAAAATGTAGGAATATAATCAAGATAAATCATATTTTTTCTGCATCCTGCTTCAGATTTCCAAAGAGAAGCTGTGAGTAGGATGCATTGCTATGAGCAGCCACTACTACAGTACCACTGCTGTACATACACATCCTCATTCCCCAACAAATCATTTTCACATTATACATACAGAGTCTGTGGTAAGGAGGTAAATGTTCTCTGATTACAGTTAAATCTGCAATCTTTCTGACAAATGAAGCTGACATAAAAATCTACGTTGTAGTTCAACCATTCACTCACAAGTTGATCCAGCGTGGCCTCTGCGTTCCAGCTAACTGTCACTTTATATGAAGCAGTTTGTAGAGCAGCTGGCCTGAAGCCTGCTCCTCCACACACAACACTTGTTCCACATTCATCAGGGGAGCCTCCTCTGCATTGCACTGAGTGTGTGTATTTGTTTTTTGTCCATTGTTTTTGTCCAGTGTAGAAGATGCAGTGTGTCGATTTTTGAAAAGTGGGAAATAAATAAGGAAGTGCTATTAATCCTGTGAGAGAACAGGCAGTTTGTTAAAGCAGCCATTCGCTTCAGTTTACTCCTGGTTCATCTAATTAAAGGTCAACACTTCCAAAACTATGGTATCCTACATGACAAGTGTCACAACTTATTTTCAGGAGAAAAAAAAATCTTTTTGCAGACACCAAGAAAACTTATGAATAATATGCTTATCTTATTGAGGGCAAAAAAATACTGAAATCAACTTCATTAGTTTGCCAAACCTACTAGAATCTACAGTTATACTAGCACCTCTGTAAGCCTGTACATAAGCAGAGTCATTGGTTTTACATATATTTTGTCATTACAAAATATTGAACATAATTAAAATTGAAAAATTCCAAATTCAATGCCTATCCATCTAATAGTTGTTGAGAAATGTCACTAAAAAACTACTAGTCTGGACCATATTAGTAGACCAACGGAATTTCCGTCCAGACAGTGGCACCTCCAAAAATTTCTCATAAGTGTTGTCCAATGTGGCTACTGAAAATCACACCATTACATGATGCTGTTGTAGTATAGAGGCTAGTTGAAAACTGTCAATATGGCATTTGAGGAATTGCAGTTAACTGATGTGTATGAACTAATACCGGTAACGTTAACATTTTGAGTATTTGTGTGAAATCCCCTTCAAAAGAGCCCAGCAGAAGAAATGTTGCAGTGTATATCAGGGGGAAAGTTCACCTATAGGCAAGATGCCATCATTTATTTATGATTTTAACAGTGAAAATTCTCTCCATGTGTGGTCATATTTCAAGTCACTATTTATAGAGCAATAAAATGTGTTTTCATTGTTAGTGGGCTTACCTGTTGCCATATATGGTAGTGACTTTAAAGAACAGGTCACGTTCTTTAATTCCAGCTGTGAGACAGAAATGGTAGAATCTCTCTGTAAAAATATATATATAACTACATGGATGACGATTTACTGAGACTGATTTAACTACAGCTGAAAAACTGTGACTTTGTGTGTGTCAGGTCGTGTGTCTAAGGTGAAGAAAAATACACACCATTGATTCATGTTCTGTTAGATCCTGACCGATTCTGTCTCCTTTCTGGGAATTATTTTTCACTGCAATGTAAAGTGCTGCACCTCTATGGAAACAGCACGACCATGGCTGGAAGTGGAGAGAACCTAAACTTGTGTTTTGTGCAGTATAGCATAGTTATACTGGCAAAAAAAAAAAGAAAAAAAAAAAAGAAAGAATCTTACTTACAATTTCACAAAAACAAATTTAAGAAATGGAATCAACATGCACAAGCTGTTTACAGAATCTGTCTTCATTGTGGTGAAGTTGTATTTTTACCTAAATTTCAGTTTGTGATAGATGTGAAATTGTAGAGCAAAATGAATACTATCACCTCAAGCGTGATCCTTAAGCGCCGGGACATTTCCACGACAAACTCTATCTGCAGATAAAACCCATGCAACAGACTGACAAGTACTAAGTGAAGCTTGAGGTTAATATTGTTTCCAAGCTTCTATTTCCAAGGTTCACAGGGCATGTTTTGGGATTCTTCATAAAGGTGCATCATTAAGTGCACGTTTGTTCTTAACAAATGTGTAATTTATTAGTAAACGGTATGCATTATTTGAATTATATACAGTACATTACTATTCCTGGATGCTGCATTAAGCACACCACACTATGTCTATCCTAATAAATAACATTTGTAAATGTGCTGTAAAAGACAATACATGCAGGTATGAGGCTGAGGATGCTTGATATCAGTTTATCTCTCCTGTTAGTCCCACAGCGATGCTCAATTTGCAATTTCTTACTCATTCCAGATGTTAACAGGCAGATTTCCACTAGAGGAGTGACACCATAAAATATGTTTACACACCTGCTCCAGTGCTACTACACCAGTTAGATCCTCATTACTACAATGAATCCTCCCTACAGACACATACATACACACACGCATACCACACAAGCTGCGAGATCCAACACATTTCCAAACCACACACATTTATCTAGGGGTATTATGGATTTTTTGAAAAATAATTTGTTTAATATTCTGTTTAACTAATACATAATCAGCTATGTTGAGGCTTTTTAAAACCAACCATTCACGCCAACTTCATCTTTAAAAGCCTTTTGCAAGACCATAACAATGTTTACATTTTCAACTGAGACAAGACACCAACTCAAGAGTTCACTTCTCAAGAAAACATAAACATTGTTCATCATTATGCTTTTGAACACATGGTCAGTGCTGTTATTTCTCTGGTGGGGAGTCTCTGTTATTAATGGTTGTGGATGGATTTCTGTGAGTCTGGCAAGGTATTTAAAAACTTCTCCAAGGCATTTGATTAAATCATTTCACAGTAAGGGAAAATAGCATGGTGAAGATTGCAAAGCACTGCAAATGAGTCTATCCGAAATGTCATTACAAGATCTGCAGGTAACTGTTGCAGCTGTTGGCGTTAAAGTGTATAAAATCAGAAAGAGATTGCACACAAAAACTGAATTTTTGTTGCATGCCAGCAAAAGGCCTTTGCTTGAAGAACATTAAAACACAAATACAGTTTTCCAGTGAACATATTGAAAAAAACTTAGTCTGTTGGAATAATGTGCTCTGAATAGACAAATCAAAAATAAGGCTGGTTGAGCACAATAACAGTCGACACGTTTGGTGCAGATCAAAGACAGTTTTTCAGCAGAAGAACCTCACACCAGCTGTGAATCTTGGTGGTTTAAATGTTATGATCTGCCTCAGGGACTGGGCAGCTTGCAGTCATTGATCCAACTATGAATTCAGCATTATATCAAAGAGTGCTGAAGATAATGTGAGGCCAATTGTCTGCTTTTGTTGCACCAGAAGTGGAAATTTCATTATTATGATTCTAAGCACATTAGCAAATCCACCAAGGAATTGCTCAAAGAAAGAAATGAAGTGTAATGAAATGGCCCAGACAAGAAAAAAGCTCAGATTTGAATCCCACTGAAATGTGGGGGGTTTGTAACGAGCAGTATCTGCAAGCGAAGGAGTTTAAGTATCTTGGAATCTTGTTCACGATTGACGGGAAAATGGAGCGTGAGATGGACAGGCGGCTTGATGCAGCGTCAGCAGTGATGCAGGCGTTGTACCGGAGCGTCTTGGTGAAGGGGGAGCTGAAACCGCAAGGCGAAGCTCTCCATTTACCAGTCCATCTACGTTCCAACCCTCACCTATGGTCATGAGCTTTGGGTAGTGACCGAAAGAACAAGATTGCGGGTACAAGCGGCCGAAATGAGCTTCCTCCGCAGGGTGGCTGGGCTCAGCCTTAGAGATAGGGTGAGAAGCTTGGACATCCAGAGGGAGCTCGGAGTAGAGCCGCTGCTCCTTTGCATCGAAAGGAGCCAGTTGAGGTGGTTTGGGCATCTGATCCGGATGCCTCTGGGAAGACTTCCCTTGGAGGTTTTCCGAGCAGGTCCACCTGGGAGGAGACCCAGAACTCGCTGGAGGGATTATGTATCTCGTCTGGCCTGGGAATGCCTTGGGATTCCCCAGGAAGAGCTGGAAAGCGTTGCCAGGGGTAGGGACATCTGGAATGACCTGCTTCGTCTGCTGCCTCCGCGACCTGACCCCGGATAAGCAGAAGAAAATGGATGGATGGATGGATGGATGGATGGATGGATGAATGGATGGATGGATGGATGGATGGATGGATGGATGGATGCATGATGGATGGATGGATGGATGGATGGATGGATGGATGGATGGATGGATGGATGGATGAACTTGTATTATGACCAGTCACAAATAAACTGTAGATGCTTAAAAGCTGAAATTATAACTAGTCATAATTGAATTGCA
>OMNN01038326.1:5033-68166 GCA_900302755.1 Chromis chromis | reverse complement strand
CGCAGCCTGAGGTGGAGTTCAAAGGTAAGATTCAAATCTGGGCAGTTGACAGGCTTGTTGAAGTCACCAGTATTTTAAAGTTTGTGGCGCAACGGTTTAGTCCCTGGGCTCCTGGTCAGAATGTCAGAGGATCAAACCCCAATGCGGCCATTGTTGAGCCCTTGAGCAACGCCATTAACCCTTTGCACTCTGACCCCAATGTATTCGTGACAATAAAGGTTTCTTTCTTCTTCTTCTTCGTCCTCGTCCTCTTCTTCCTCTCCTTCGTCTTCGTCCTCTTCTTCTTCTTCTTCTTCTTCTTCTTCCTCTTCTTCCGCAGCTCCTCAGGAGGTGAAGGAGGAGACGCCGGTGGATGAATCGTTCGACGGAGGCTTCTACAGCGAGCCGTCGCCTCCTCCTGCCTGCTGCCCTCCGGCCGACGGAGGCGTCGCTGCTGCAGAGAGCGAACAGGACCTGAGTGTCCTCTGCCAAACCAACACACCCATGTGAGCCTGGTTTTATCACGGATCGTAAGATTATGAGGATAGATGGTGTTTCTGCAAAGATTGTTCAATTCAGTGACAACAGAGTCGATATGCATGAAACTTTTGAAATAAGAATGAACCTGAAGTTTGATTTCTGAGTCAAAATGTAAAAAAAACTGTTGAGACAAACTTTTAGTGTTGTGAAATAAGAACTACAAACATGTCTGACTAAAATGCTTCCCCTTACACCCTCAAGTAACATCTGTGAAGATTCTCAGTCATCCAGATCATGGTTATCCTCGTAGTTTCAATTATCTGGACTTGCTTGAGTTGATCGATTCTTTTATTTAAAAATGTATTTGACAAATCTAATAATTAATGGACTTTTTTATAAATAAATCGGATGTGGTTTAGGGTTTAGGCAAGCAACATATCTTTTCTTCTGCCTCTGTTTCTCCTGGTGACTCCTGATTGGACGACAAAACCTTCAGACGCTTCTTAATTGGTGCAGTTTCTCTTTTCATTTTTAAATAATAATGATAATAATAATTCTTATTTATAGAGCGCTTCCCAAAGCATCAGAATCAAAGATGAGGGCATAAAATCATCAGGATTTAAGAGACAAATAAGAATACAGTATGGTGCATAAAACAGCAGTGTTAAAAAGTTATAGAAGACAGTTTAAAGGAAATTAAAATCAAATGAAATCAGGAAAGGCTCTTTGATAAAGTACCCCAACCCCAAACGCTCTTCGTTTCCAGCTTCTTAAAGATCTTAATATCCAGGTTTTTGGTGTTTTGGTGCATTAATATGCAGATTGTTGATGTTTTGGTGTGTTAAATCCAGGTTTTTGATGTTTTGGTTTGTTAAGGTGCTGCTGGTGCATAAAGTAGAAATATAACAAGGAGAAAAGCCTTAAAGTGATCAGTAATCTCTTAAAATCTAACCTAAACCATACTAGGAGGCAGAAACAGGGTGGTGTGTTCTGGTTTCTTGGGTCTGGTTAGAATCCTGAATTCTGAGCAGCTTAGTTCATCAACTTCGATCCCAGTGAGCCCAGAAACCAGTAACCCTGTTTAACTCTGTTATCCCTGCAGACTGAGTTCAGCAGTAGCAGAACACCGGCGCTCTGTCCGGCCGTCCCGTCGGACCCAGGGCTCCAGAAACCCTCTGAGGGCTCTAGCAGCCAGAGAGGACATCAGACAGGACTACATGGGGGAGAGAGTCAACACGGCAGCAGAGGAGAGAGTTCAGGCAGAAAACAGTGAGTCACTTTATCAGCTTCTTCTTTTTCTGTTCCCTCTCTGGCCGTCTCACCTCCTGTTTCCTCCCTGCAGAGCGTAAGAACTCCTCCACTGCAGACTCAGATTCTGAGGCGACCAGATCCCGTCCTCCCTTCAGCAGCCTGATGCTCGTCCACCTCAAAGGTCAGGACAGGTCTGTTTATGTGATGGTGTGTTCATGTTGAGCTGCTTCTCTTTAACCAGCGTCTGTGATACCAGGTAGGCGGCGTGTTGAGGCCCGTCTGGTGGAGCCTTCAGCCCGGTCGCTAAACAGCGGAGACTGCTTCCTGCTGGTCGGTCCAGAGAACTGCATCCTGTGGAGCGGAGAGTTCGCCAACGAGCAGGAGAAAGCAAAGGTACCAAACATAACATGCTGGGATGTTTTAATGTTATGTTGTTTGGGAGTAGAGGTGCGGAGTGTGTAATGTATTTAGTGAAAATGTACTAAAATTTGTTTCTACAGTTTGAAATACATGATCAGATATGGAAACAGAACAACAGTGAAGAAATAGAGAGAACTCAGACATGTCTTCTATACAGTATGACAGACAAGTATTGTCATAAAGAGACAAATGTGACATGGAAAGACACAAAAAGATGCAAAAATAATGGGCAGGAAGTACACAGTCAGATATGACACAGATAAATGTAAAGCAGACCTCATGCAAAAAATGACACCAAAGATGCAAAAATAGCAGACAGAAATGACACAAATACACAAAAAGATGCAAAAAATGACAACAAGATGTAAAAAGATCCAAAACTGACACAAAAGATGCAAAAAAGACCAAAAAAATACATAAAATGCAAAAATAACAGGAGAAAATGACAAATGTAAAGCAGACCAGATGCAAAAATTACACAAAGATGTAGAGAAAACTCAAAAATGTAAATTTAAATATTAGAATATATCAGTTTATGAAGTCCTGCACCTCCATGGAAACAGAACAACCATGAAGAAGGAGAGAGAACTCAGAAATGTCTTAGAATCAATGTATAGAACAGTTTTCCAGGTTCCCACAGGTGTTACCAGAGAAAAATGGTGGCTCTGGTGTTGTTTATAGAAGCTGAGTAGAGCTAAGTATTTTTGGTATTTTTTTAAATGAGACATGTAGAATAAAGTCATTATCAGCTTAGACTTGGTTCAGTTGGAACAGCATATCCCAAATGAGGAGTTAAAGGACTCTCGGAAGGTTGAAAATACATAAACTCTTTCTACTTTTCCATGTTCTGCTTATTTTTGATAACTATTAGGACTTTATATTCAGATAGTGTCACATATTTTAATAGCTGTGATTTTGCTGCACCTAAGTCTGTCATTAGCTACTAGAAAAACACTAAATGTTCAACCAGATGTTGTTAGGTAAAGTAAAACCATCCTCTACACAAGCAAAGGTTCCATTTCAGCTGCTGGATGATCACAATGTTTGCCGTAGAATTAAAGATTAGATTAAACCCCTGACATGTGTTTCAGGCCTCGGAGCTGGCGTCCTTCATCCAGACACAGAGGGATCTCGGCTGTCGGGCCTCTCAGGTCGTCCACCTCCAGGAGGGTCTGAACTCTGATGACAGTTTGGCTGCAGACTTCTGGAGTCTTCTGGGAGGAAGAGCTCCATACAGAGGTCAGACGAACACAAAACAGGCTGCAAATACAACAAATGTTGTCTGCATGAATCAACACATTTAAGGTTCATATCAAATGTCAAAAATAAGGAACTAGATGTGTAAAACAGAACGGCAAATATCTGTAAAAATATATATGTTTAGTGGATTTAATTACATTAAAATAGTGTCATTTTATGGTCACTGATTGCAGAAGAGCGAATTATTTGATGTGGACGTTATGCAGAGTTTTGGCCTCACTGTGTAAATTAATAATTTTTTATTAAATATCTGTAATTTAACAATCAGTTTAAAAAAGTTTTTACCATTTTTCAATCTTTAATATACATCATTCTTATTTCAAATATTGGCTTTTTTTTTTAGCTTCATACAGTAAAACAGTGTAATTTTACAGTCACACATTGGAAAAGAACAAATTACTATTTCTGATGTGGATGTTTTTTTTCATTTCAAAGAATGAATTACAATTGGTAAAATTAAAACCTTTTGATGTGGATGTTTTATTTTAATATGTAATATAACTATTTTTCTGTGGTTTTAATAGATATTATCTGTAAACCGTAAAAAGAAAAAAGTTTTTACCATTTTTCAATCTTTAATATACATTTTTTGGTAATAGATATTATTTGTAATTTAACAAAACAACAAATCTGCAAAAATAATTTCAAATAATAATATTTCCTTTTTTTATTCCTTAATATGTATGCTTTTTTTTTTTTTCAAATAACAAATATCTGTAAAACAGTGTCAATTTTAGGGTCAAACCCTGTCAAAGAATGAATTACAGTCTGTAAAAATAAAAACTCTTGATGCTTTTTTTGCGTGGTTTTCATAGATAATATCTGCAATTTAACAAAACAGGAAAAATCTGTAAAATAACTGTAAATTGTACAACAAAAATGCAGTTGAGTTATTTATTTTTTAAACAAAAAGAGCTTTTTTTTTCTTCAGTGCATTGATTTTCCCTTTTCTCTTTACTTGTCCAGGAGCCGGTGCACCAGAGGAGGATGAGCTCTATGAGGGTGGAGTGGTGGAGTCCAACTGTGTTTACCAGCTGGTGGAGAACCGCCTGGTGCCCCATGAACAGGGCTGGGCCTCCGTCCCCAGCTCCTCCCTGCTGGGCTCCACTGAGGTCAGCTTCGTTGTTTATATGTAGATATCTCACTGTTTCTCAGACGTGGACTTAGATTTGGTGAATCCCCAGGAAGGTTGAATATACTGTTGGTGTTGTGTCCAGGCGCTGGTGTTTGACTTCGGCAGTGAGGTGTATCTGTGGCTCGGACAGGAGGTTTCCCTGAGGAGGAGGAACGTTGCTCTGCAGCTGACTCACCAGGTGTGGGCCGGAGCTTACGACTACAGCAACTGTCGAGTGAACCCGCTGGATCCCACTCAGAGCAACGCCAGCATCCAGCTGTGAGTCAGACTGCTGCATCTACTACATGTTGGTCCACATGATTCAAACAAACAGGAGTAACCACCCACCGTGTGCTCTGAGGGTTGTTGTAAAGCCCCTGAAAACAACATGAAGTTTACTGAGCATGCAGCCAAACCACAGAAATCCACTTTAGGGTTTTATAGTGCAAAAACTGCACACGAGGAAACCAAGACGACACACTGACACGATGCAGCTGTTTGAGTTTTTGCAGAAACAAGTCCCCTCTTTAATGTATTATACTGTACAGCTGGAAGTATGTAGACAGATACATTAAGGTGTGCTTCCTAAACACCTCATTCCAGAAACATGGACATTAATCTGCTAATTTAACATCTCCACCTGATTTTTAAAACCTGTCTGCAGGAATTTTGTCCCATTTAATACATTTAGACACTGCAAGAAACCATGAAAACCTTTTCTCTGCAGCATTATCATGTACACTCACCGGCCGCTTTATAGGTACACTTTGCTAGTAAAAGGTTGTACCCCCTTTTGCCTTCAGAACTGCCTTAATTCTTCGTCATAAAGGGATGGACATGGTCAGCAACAATACTCAGGTAGGCTGTGGTGTTTAAACAATGCTCAGTTGGTACTAATAAGAAAATATACCCCACACCATTAGACCACCACCACCAGCCTGAACTGTTGATCCAAGGCAGGATGGATCCATGCTTTCATGTTGTTTACGCCAAATTCTGACCCGACCATCTGAATGTAGCAGCTGAAATGGAGACTTATCAGAACAGGCAACGTTTTTCCATCTTCTATTGTCCAGTGTTGGTGAGCCTGTGTGAATTGTAGCCTCAGTTTCCTGTTCTTAGATGACAGGAGTGGCACCCGGTGGTCTTCTGCTGCTGTAGCCCATTTTCTTCAAGGTTGGACGTGTTGTGCGTTCAGAGATGGTATTCTGCATTTCTTGGTTGTAACCAGTGGTTATTTGAGTTACTGTTGCCTTTCTAATATATCCAACCAGTCTGCCCATTCTCTTCTGACCTCTCACATCAACAAGGCTTTTTCATCCACACAACTGCCGCTCACTGGATGTTTTCTCTTCTTCGGACTATTCTCTGTAAACCCTAGAGATGGTTGTGATGAAAATCCCAGTAGATCAGCAGTTTCTGAAAAACTCAGACCAACAACCATGCCAAGTTCAAAGTCCCTTAAATCCCCTTTCTTCCCTATTCTGAGACTCGGGTTGAACTTCAGCAAGTTGTCTTGACCTAGTCTACATGCCTAAATGCAGCCATGTGATTGGCTGATTAACTATTTGTGTTAACAAGCAATGGAACAGGTGTACCTAATAAAGTGGCTGGGGAGTGTATAAATATGGACACCAGTTTTTGTGCTCCTACCACTGAGTCCACATCAATATTGACCCACATGCAGAGACGTAGCGGCTGACCCGGGTTCGAGTCCGACCTCGGGGATTTACCACATATCCTTCCCCACTCTCTCCTGTTTCCGACTCTATCCACTGTCCTATCGAATAAAGGCAAAAAGCCAAAAAAAAAAACAAAAAAAACATCTAAAAACTGGAACCTTGGCTTACTATACTCGCCACACATCAGATTCTACTGATGTTAGATTTCTGAAAAGTTGGTAAAATGTCAAACAAAGACTGTATATTAGTAGAAAATATGGATCCATCTATATATATACACGTATACTAATACCAGCCTCGTTGGAGATTTTTGGCCAACTTTTAAGGGCCAATCATAAAAAAATGTGGCCTCTACTGGAGTCATTTAATAATTTGAATATGCTAGAAACTATTTTGTCCTAATGACGATTCTTCCATCCACACTAGAGTCAGTTATGGAGTTCCACAGGGTTCTGTGTTAGGACCAATATTATTTACTTTGTACATGCTCCCCTTAGATAATATTATTAGGAAGCACTGCATGAATTTCCATTGTTATGCAGATGACACCCAGCTATATTTATATATGAAGCCAAATAAAACCAATCAGTTAGTCAAACTCCAACAAGTCTGAAGGACATAAAGGCCTGGATGACCTGTAATTATTTTTCATTTAAACTCGGATAAAACTGAGGTTAGGGTTAGGCTATATAAATAAAATAAAATTGAATTGAATTGAAGATATTGAATACTTTAAATGGCTTCCAAGGTAAGATGAAAACATATTAATTTCTCAAAATTCTGCCAAAATATAATATAAAATATAATATCCAAGAGTGTCAGAAGTTTACTTTACTGTTCAACTTGTTTTGTGTTATACTTATTACCTGCATATTAATCCACTGCACACCAGTTTCTTTAGGCTACACATGTGAAGTGTTTCTTTACAAACTCTACAGCTAAATGTAATGGTGGATTACCCCATCGGACCATTGTAAGAGTATTTCAGTTTGATGGTCAGCTGTATTTACTGGGAGTCCACAAACAAACAGATAAATCAAACTGAACAAGAGACTTGAAAGACGGAGGCAGAAAGACAACATGTTTTGGAAACTGGTAGAAATGTGGGACCCAGAAAGGCTTAATAGAAGGTTTTAGGGGATCAGGAGGTCCAGATCAGAAAGTGTTCTAAGTTTTAAACTACTCACAGAACTACTGAGTGCAATAGACCAGGCTGATTAATCCAACTTATCTTCCTCTCTGCCACTACTTCACTTCAACACTCACTGGATGGTTCTGGTCCTGCTATGCTCTGGGTTGTAATAATCTGCATTAACGAACTATGAAGTGACCATCATTCATAGATCTCTCAGCACCAAGACTGCAGACTCATTTTTATGTGCACTCGCCGAGGAGGATCATTGCATCTAATATTTATATAATATCATCCTTTAATAGGCCATGATAGGCCCATATTATGATGATATATTCTAAGATAAGCATCTGTGCTGCTAAAAATACACCAGGCTAAATCTAAAACAATACATTCTCAGAGAGACATGATGGATACAGTTCTGGGTGTTTGGTGTAAGCTGGAAGTGAAGCGGGCCTCCTGCATCCTGCACCATGGGCTGGCTGGGGTTGGGTTCAGGTGGTTGATTAACACATTGTATTTGTGGATTGGCTCTTCGAACAGGTTGGACAATGAACCTGGACCTGCACATCACTACGGCTGGTTTTCTACAGAGAGTTTTACCTGCTGATGCCAGACTTGGATAATTTCCATCCCTGAGAGGAATCCCAGCCCTTGGCCTGGCTTGGATCTCTGTGTTGAGTTGACAGACTGGTCTGGTACATAGGGGAGTTGGAGGGTAGCGTCTACCAAAAGACAAAAAATACATGTGTTTAGAAATACATACCTCTGCTAGGTATGTCCTGTTCCAATACTAAGATCAGGACATTTTTTATACCTAAGCCCTATCCTTTGTTTACATCCACAGTCACACAGATATCATCAAATACAGCATTATCAATCTATAGTCAACCATAAAATAATGTGAACTGTGCACACTTGAGATTTATCCTGCGCTAATTTTGCTGTTTTAATCCACAGAACCATGATACTGGCTGGAAAAGTGTCTATTACATCTGCTACATGTATATAGAAACATAAGTAGTTAATCCTGGCTTCATATAACATATGTGCTGGTCAGAGGTCATTAAGCACCACAGAACACTTTGTCATGATGCCTCTTTACAAGCTAAACCCCCCAAATGCGCTGTTCTTGCCAACATGAGAGTGACGCCTCCTCTGGTCTCTACAGTATTAAACAGTAATAGACTCCACCTGGTGGCACAACCTGGTACTACAGCTGATCTGCAGTACTTAAAGTGTATATTATCTGGAAAAATGGCATTGAATTGGTATCAACAGACACTAATTATTAAATGAAATGGAAACTCTGATCAGGACATTCCTACTTACAGCCACATGTACAGAGTAGGGATCAACTGATGTGTTTTTTTTTCAGGATGAATACTGATTATTAGTAATCAAGGAGATTTTTCACCAATATTATGTGAAAAGATATACATTTGCAGTAACAACAGTTCTATTATACAGATGTTTAATTTAAAGAGAACTTTTCAACATTTATCCCTCAGTGCTGATTGGCTGTTACAGGTAGTGAAAAGCAGAGTAGCAGAGTTTTATTCAAAATCTGTGAAGTAAAAAGACAAAGAAAACCATAAAAAGTGCTAAATCAGAGTCGATAATCACTATAATAATTACAATCATTAGTCAGCCACCTATTGCTTTAGCTGAATAGTAATCAGTCAAGTATTCTTTTAAAATATACTTTTTTTGTGAATAACATGTAAAAAGTTTTTCAAAAACCTTTCGCAACACTAGTCAGCAATTTGGATGTCAGCCAGAAAATTGAAAAGTAATTTCTGTGTCTCATTTTATCTCATTTAGTCTGAACTGTCGTGATGTGATGAAACCTGCTCATTCAGCTGCAGATAAAAGAAAAAAAACATTTCATCCTAGATTGTTCACCGACGATAGAATAGGAGAATGTTTTCTTTCTTTTTATGATTCGGCTGCTCACATAAGCTCCTGCAGAAATACATCCCATCAAAAAGACGGTCGGAGCCCATGCAGCGAGCATCAACCCCTGATGACTTTGGCAGCTCTATTCGCAGCATGAACACGGCCTCAGCTACATCCATGGAGAAAGAAAGACGAGGTGATGTGTGGGCCAGGATCACAGCAGCTAATCTGGTTCAGGTTCAAAAAGAAAACACATCAAATTCTGGACACCCACTGAGGTCTGGAGTCCATGATCCGACGGGTCAGAGTGTTTTGGCGGCACGAGGAAGACTTGTATCTGGCAGGTGGTTTTAATGTTGTGGCTTATCGGTGTGTTCGAGTTCACTGAGTGCAAAGACAGAACCAGGATTTTACTGGAATATAGACTTTTGCTGAACATTTCTACGGTGGATATTTCAGCTTTGGATGCTACTAAGCCTTGTGTAACAAACGGGTTATTTATAATAGTACGAGTGCTGTGGTTGATGGGCATGTGGAACCCCCTCCTCCTACAACTCTCCACCGTCTAAATTTACTATTTCTGTAAAAGACAATCCAGAATTCACACCTACTGCATGCAGCGTCTGGATAAGCTGCTGCATGTTTTACGCAACTATTTCTGCTTTTGTGTGTGAATGTTTCCCAAAAGTATGTACCGTTAAACGACAACTCTTTAGCCTTCCAGCGTGGTCAGAACACACTGGTCCTTTCAGGTATATAAAGCATCTTCTCAACACTCTGCTCTCCATCCCAGCTCCAGAAACCCCTCCACCATTACACTGGAGGTCAGATCTCATTAGACGTAATGCTCCCAAACACACCATCCATTGATTTGCTGCTTCTCCTTCAGAAGATTAAGAGCAGCCAGAGAACATAGAAACCTCTTCTAGTCGCATGAAACTATTTTCAATTAAGTTTGGACACGTATGAGAGACACAATTGGTTCTTCTCATTGCTGCTGTTTGTTAAAATAGAATCAGTTTGCCTGATGGGATTTTCACTCATGTGCAGCTCCTGCAGCCACTAAAAGCCTCCTGGTCAATGCAAGTTAATGTGTCAGGCTGAAGAAGAGCGATTTAATGTCTGGATTCTGCAGCCGACAACCGAAACCACAAGCAGGAGTCTGTTCCAGGTGTCATTTTTAATTACAACATGACAGCAGCGAGAAAAATCACTCTGACGGCTGATTTCTCTGGACATGCAGGAGAAAGTGAGCATCTGTTCATACATGTGCTGTCATGAAAGAGTCTATTTTAGTCACATGCAGGTAGGAGAAAGTAGGGCATCACAATAATTACAATGCACACACTACGATTAGTGTTGAAGTCATTAGTATAACAAAGGAAATCACGCAGCCACTTGTTCTCATCAGGATCTCTAGTAAAGAAAGATGATCATTATCTCTGGATTTCAGTGTTTTCTCCGAATCCTGACCTCTTCACAGAATGTTTTTGACAATTAAACTGATCAGCGGTGAAGTCGCAGCAGGAAAGCCTCTTAGAGGAGGAGAGGCCGACGTCGGAGCTGCACTTTAGCAGAAAAATAGATCACAAACACTCCAGCTAAACAAAAGCCCTGACCTTCAGTGCTCCTCTCAGACGACGGGGAACATCAGTTAGAATCAATAAGGAGCATGAGACAAATGATCTGCCAGAGCTGCAGTTCAGACGCTTAGATTTTACATTTTCACTTTTCCCGTCACAGTGACAGCAGCAGTGTTTAGGAGAGCCGCTGCCAGCGTTTGCTTTTAAATTGAATAGCTTCTAAATGCAGCTAACAGCAGCTATCAGCCTTAATGTGCTCATGGAAACAAAAACAGATCTGAGCCACCAGGAAGTGATTCTATATTTTATACACATTCAGAATATTAAATGTCTCCCAACTGATTTCATTTAGAAGCCATCAGAGAATGGTCTGACTGCAGTTCATCATTCAGGCCTGTTTTTGTTTAAGCGATTACTAAGCCCAGGATGCAGCAACGGTGCCCCAGTGAAACAGTGATGGAAACTAGGTTTGATGGAACATTTGCATGCAGTGCAGTCTAAATCTTTATCGTCGTTTCCTATAGTGAAGGAGACTTTGAGATTTTGTACGTGGCGGAAAATGGCAGATTTATCCCTGAAGTCTGTTTCCCATAAGTCAGAGCCAGTTATTAGCTAGTAAAGCTAACCGTGGCTCTATGAAAGGTCACAGATAAATGTTATCGATTCTCAAATTGTGTACATGTGCTATAGCATTTTCTTTTTCTTCAGTGCTTCTTAATCCTCCTCAGATGAGATAAAAACAAGCAGTTTCTGGGTGTTTTTACTGCAATATAAACTCCTGCACCTCAACGGAAACAGAACAACCTCAGACATTATCCACGTACTTTCAATCATAGCATCTGAACTAATCAATCCACTTTATTTTACTCATCTTGGATGAGAGGTGAAACGTCTTGGACAAACTCAAGCTAGTCCAGATGATTGAAACTATGAGGATAACCATGACCTGGATGACTGAGAACCTTCAGAGACAACCTCAGACGTTTACCAATACTGGAATAGAACGGGGCTCCAGATGCTCTAATTGAGTGTTTTTTACACCCTCTATAAACCAGGCATTTTTAACACTACTCTCATTACTCTAGATTGTTATGAAAACTGCCGTGGAATGAACTTTCAGTCTCCAGGTTTGATTCATTTAGTTAATTCCTTGAAGAATTAATTGTGTGTCAGAATGTGCTGACTGCTGAAAGCTGTGGACTTAATTTAATTCATCAGATTTGACGAGACTGAGAGGACCTAATGAATCTGTCCAGACCTGAGATAAGACAGGCAAGACTCTATTTTAATCTTATTTCTGATGTTAAAATAGGATTGTAAATTAATTCATTAACCGAGTTTATTAATTTTAGACTCTAAGCTCTGAAAAACGTGTGAAAAACGATTGAAGATCCTGAAGATATCAATTATGTGCTCTAGTTCAACAATGTGGTGAATAAATTAATGGAAAACTGAGGAGTTAAAAAACAAAATGAGGTTTAGATAGATGAATAAAAGATATTTATTTATTTTTACATCTAAATGTAACACACATTCATAGCTGTGCATTTGGAATGTTTTGTACATTTAAAACCCTGTGCAATATCTACTTATATATACTAGAATATGTGCAATACTGTCATTGTTCTACTTATGGACACATCTGTGCTATATCAATGCTTCTCTATCAGTATTTCTATTCATGAACGAATCTATTCAAAACCACTGTTATGTGCAATACTTTTATTTCTAGAAGTAATACTATCGTACAGTGCCGTGAAAAAGTATTTAGGTCTGGAGGTAATCAGGCTTGGGTGTGGTCAGTGAAATTGAACTCAGCTTTCCAAAAAATGTGATTAGCCACAGTTAATTCATGATTTAACAAGGGGGCAATTACTATTTCACACAGGCCCAGGTAGGTTTGGATAGTTTTTTTCCCTTAAAACATTAAATCCTCATTTAAAAACTGCATTTTGTGTTTACTTGGGTTATCTTTTAAAAGTAATTGCCCCCTAAACCTAATAACTGGTTGGGCCACCCTCTGCTGAGAGTGGCCCAACCAGTTATTACGTTTAGGGGGCAATTACTTTTCTTTGCAGAATTCTTTTAATTCAGCAACACTGGAGGGTTTTCAAGCATGAACTCAGCTTTCCAAAAAATGTGATTAGCCACAGTTAATTCATGATTTAACAAGTCTTTAACATTCAGTAACAGGTCTTAACAGGACTAACGTTGTTATTTATGTAGTTAGTTTATGTTTATATTTCAAAAGGAAATATATGAATGAAACACAAGAAATAGCATCTTTTTACAGCTTCATAAAAGGTTCATTATAGTGTAAAAATGTTGTTTAAGATGTTTCAGAGAGAAGCAGTGGTGGGGAAGCTATAACTACAAGTTTTAAAACATGATTTTTAATAAAGCAGATGAATGCTGAGTGAGTCTTGGACCCGCTGACAGTGACAAACCCTAATCTTCTTCCAGTTTCAGATTCTCTCCGCTGGCAGCATCACATCAAAGCTCCGTGTCGCTCCTCATCACGTTTAGACCTCCTCCTCTCCACCATTGCTTGGCCGTTTGAACATCCAACGATGTGTTGTGATGGGATGCACCTGAGCAGGGCGGTGATTCAGCTACAGGCTGCAGGAACCGATGCTGCTATCTGATTACTTAACGCCATATGATGATGATGATGACGTCAGAGACAGATGATGTGCAGCGGCATCCTTTTACATCATACCTCCTCTCTTGGCATCTTTATCTCGTGTGTTGTCTTGCCAGATTTCTTACCGCTCTTGGCGACATCTGAAAATGTCTAACTGTCCTCTCTATGATGCACCGACTTCACTCAAAACTCTTATCTTTTTTGTGGGAGAGATTTTTCCACTTTCAAAGCAGGAGATTAACTCCCTGACTGTTTTGTTTGCTTCTGTCTCATTTTTCCTCACTGTGGCTCATTTTTCACTGCAGTATGAAGTCCTGCATCTCTATGGAAAAAGAACAACATGAAGAAGGAGAGAAAACTCAAAAATGTGCAGCGTAACAAAGCTATAATTCCATATATCACCAAGAAGAAAAAACCAAAGTTGAATTTCTTTGATTATTCAATTTTGATATTTATTTTTTTTTTTTTAAACTAGAATGAAGAAGTGGAAAAATGTTTTGTTTCCATGCTTGTCCCTGAAATTCCCTGAATTTTTACCACGTGACTGTTGGTCACAGCCGAGTCACCAAGGGCTTCTCAGTTGCGTCAAGGAGTGCAGAATGTTTTGTTTTTTTACAGAATCTGGTTACTGCTAATGGTTTATTTTTGGTTACATTTTAAATGAGACATGTAGAATAAAGTGTTGTTGATGAAATATCACAATTTAAAGCTTAGAACAACACATGATTAGTTTAAAAAATAAACCCTGACACTTGAAGATCCAACTTTTCTTTCTGTTTTTACAGTTCCTGGCTTTGATTAAAGGTATAATTTTGGCATTTTTTCAAAGTTAATATTCTTTTCAAACCCACACGAAGACGTTTCACCTCTCAACCAAAGACGATAGGTGAAACTCGGAGAACTTGGAGAAACTCAAGCAAGTCCAGATGCTACGAATGAAACTACGACAACCACACCATGACCCTTTTCTAAACCAAACACTGACGGAACACTCAAGTAAACATCGAGTCAGAACTAAGTCAGCTAGCTTGTGCATCCACCGACCCCTCTAACCTCCAAATGTTCACTATTTTTCCTCTTTGTAAGGGCAAAATTGCGGCTCCACCACCGTTAGATCAGGCGATACCGAAGCTACATTAAACTGGCTGATATCTCACCTACTGAGCGTCCTAGAAGGTGCAGGAGATCCCTACTGGTCCATCTATATGGTAATGATTTCCCATGAAAACTGCCATTTGTTGGGCTGATAACATCCGAAGCGGGTGAAAAACTCATCCGTGTGTATTTATACGTTTCATTCCTTGAAAATAATCCCTTAAAGCCTTAAGGCTCGGCTCTGCACTACGCTACACAGTGGTAAGTTATAATTTTGGACTAATTCAGCAACGCATGATCTAGACTAGAAACTAGAAACCAATCTAGAAGAAGAAGAATGATACAGAAAGCCCCAACCGGCCAGATGAGAGGATTTGTTCCTTAGATTTGAAACCCTGGAAGTCTGAATCCATGTTCTTGTTATTGAGATGTGGCATTTTCAAAGAGGAAATGCTCAACGGTGGTGTTTCACTGCTTATTTTACGCATGATGTGTCTTCTTATATTAAAAAAAAAACACCATATGGACATAGTAAAAAGGTAATAAACTCTCACGACTCACTTAAGACTGGGGGCTGAACCAAAGTGCTGCACAGTTAAAACAGAAGACCAAAGAATGAACTAAGACACAATGACGTAAGCCATGTGAGTATAAGAAGACAATAAATTATAGTAAAGAGGGATTGAACACCAACAAGAAGAAGTCGGTCCTCAGCAGCGACTTAAAAGCTCAAAACATCCAAGAGCATCTGATGCTCCAACTAGGGTGTCATGATGCAAGAACTAAACAAAGGTGGCGCATTTAAAACCTTAAAAACTATAAATCAATCTTGAAACGGACAAGTAGCGAGGGTAAAGACGTGTTCTGGTTCTTGTTTTGGGTGATTTTGGATTTCAGATTGCTCTGCGACCACATACAAAGAAGAAGTACCCTCAGCTCCAGTCGTCTAATTGTCAGGGAGTCAGTTTCACAACAGAAAGCGTTTGACAACATTTAAGCGGTGCAGCGTCCCAAGGCGCACATATCCAGACGTTTTCATTACAGGGTCTCAGATATAGATCAAGATGTTTGCTCCTGGCGTGACAGCCCCAAATTCTAATCTACAAAGTGACACGAAGCTGCATCAATCAAATAAATGCAGTGGGAGAAAAGTACAATATTCAGCTCTGAAATGTGGTAGAGAAGAAGTAAATGTAACTCCATCCATCCATATCCGACCATTCCAGACGTTTCTCTCCCCAGCAGTGTTTTCCGGTTCCTCCTGGGGGATCCCAAGGGGTTCCCAGGTCAGATGAGATATCTAATCTACCCTTGGGTCTCCTTCCAGTTGCCTGGAAACCTGCCAGAGAAAGGCAATCAGAAGGCTTCTAATCAGATGCCCAGACCACCTTGGTTCACCTCCAGATGTCTGAGGTCCTCACCGTCTATCCACAGGATCCATCATCTTCAATCAATGCATTCTGGTAGCAGCACATTTCAACACATTGGACTCGTTCTTAAGAGGTTTCTCCACAACAACTGTCACACTGGCTGCTCCTCATTTACATAAAGTTCAGGTCAGGAGTATTGCTACGTCTGGAAGCTCCCTCAAAAAACTTTCAAGCTAATGATTGTTGATTAAAAATGACGACAGATTCAGCAACTACACGGCCTATTTATCACCGCAAACGTAACATAAGCAAACGTTTCCAAACGAACCTCCATGTTAGTCTGGTTTAAAATTCAGGAGCAGCCTGCGAGTGAAGCATTCGTCCAATCAGGTGCAGCCGGTGTTGGTGCAGTTGCATGAGGTTGCAACCTGGATTGGTTTCCTCATGCATCCAATACTAAGGAAAGATGCGACCTCTCGTGCCAAAGAAGGGACCTTTGGACATGTAGCATTTGGATTAATCCAGCCACCTAATGGAGGAAACTCATTTTGGCTGCTTGTATCCACAGTCTTATTCATGACCAGTGTAACTGAAGTAGAAATATACAAAAAGGCAAGTGTTTGATGCAAAAACTAATAATTCTGTATGAGATACAGAGTTTAATTATGAATATGCTGCAAGAAATTAGAATCTATGCATGCAAACTTCCTCCTTTATTTCTTGCCTCCTCACTGCAGTTGTCATGACATTTGTTGACATTTGTCAGGTGCAGCCGGTGTTTGTGCAGTTGCAGGAGGTTGCAACCTGGATTACTTTCCTCTTGGGGGGCACCTATTGTGACGCTTACTAGTCGTACACTCATCCAACATCCAATCCTGGGAAAATGCGTAACCCCTTGTGCCAAAAACGAACCTTTGGACATGTGCCATCCACAATATCATTCTTTCAGTCTCTACCTAAAGTTAACAACCAAAGTAACTTGAGCACAAATATATGAAACCTTAAAAATGCACATGCACGAGGCAAAAAGTCTCCTACAGAAACAACAAACATTCTGTAGCAAATACAGGGTTGAAATATGAATATGCTGCAGGAAAGTAGAGTCTATGCATGCAAACTTTCTCCTTCCTTTCTTGCCTCCTCACTGCAGCCGTCATGCGACCCCTGACCTCTACGTTAGTATGTGAAAGTCAGTACATTTACCAGATCAAATCAGATTAAATCTGCTGCAATCTCTACTACTGATGAATTTAAGACAGATTCAGCAACTGCAATGTTGGTCCAGTAATATTCAGCGGAGCATTTGTCGGGTGCAGGAGGTTGCAACCTAACGTCCAATACTGGGAAATCACGTAACCCCTTCAGCCAAAAACAAACCTTTGGACATGTGCCATCCACAATATCATTCTTTCGGTCACTACCTAGAGTTAACAACCAAAGTAACTCAAGCACAAATATATGAAACCTTAAAAAATGCATATGCACAAGGCAAAAGGTCCCCTACAGAGATGACCAACATTATGTAGCAAATACAGGGTTGAAATATTAATATGCTGCAGAAAATTAGAATCTATGCATGCAAATTTCCTCCTTCCTTTCTTGCCTCCTCACTGCAGTCGTCATGCGACCCCTGACCTCTACATTAGTATGTGAAAGTCAGTAAATTTACCAGATCAAATCAGGGCTGCTGCTATCTCTACTACTGATGTGGAATTTAAGACAGATTCAGCAACTGCATGTTGTATTTCTTGCCTCTAATGCTTTCAGAAACACCTTTTGGTGCATTGTTTTTGTAATATAAGCGAAAATTTCCAAACTAGTTCCCACGTTGGTCCAATTTAATATTCAGTGGAGCATTTGTCGGGTGCAGGAGGTTGCAACCTAACGTCCAATACTGGGAAATCACGTAACCCCTTCAGCCAGAAACAAACCTTTGGATGTGTGCCATCCTCCACAATATCATTCTTTCAGTCTCTACCTAGAGTTAACAACCAAAGTAACTCAAGCACAAATATATGACACCTTAAAAAATGCACATGCACGAGGCAAAAAGTCCGACCAACATTCTGTAGAACATACAGAGCTGACTAATGAATATGCTGCAGGAAAGTAGAATCTATGCATGCAAACTTCCCCCTTCCTTTCTTGCCTTCTCACTGCAGTCATCACGTGTAGCTTGCCTTCATGCGACCCCTGACCTCTACATTAGTATGTGAAAGTCAGTACATTTACCAGGTCCGCAGGCGGGCAGTCAGACAGGCTGTCAAGTCCCATCAGCTGCTGTTCATCCGTGATTCAGCAGCTGGATGCAGAACCAGAGGGAGGCTAAGGAGAGAGGAAGCCGGATGTTGGGTAACACGCTGGGTCTGGACCCTCCGTCATCCAGAGCCCTGCCTCGGCTTCCCACCAGCCCCGGAGTCACGCTGTTCATCACGACGGCAGCAAAGGGATGACAAGGAGACAAGAAGGCACGAGCAGGCCGGTTAACGGAGGCCTGGATTCAGTCGCAGAGCTCAGTCACCTCCCCGTCGGAGCCTTCTGACTTCTACAAATCACAAAGTCGCTCATTCGCAGCCTGATTCCTGCACCGGCGTCATCCTAACACCTTTTGAGGCTACAGTAAAGTGTGTGTAGTTTAGTTGGTTGGTAACCGGGGGCTCCGTGATTAAACGCTTTACTGCATTTGACAAGGTTTCAGTCTGACATCTGAGAGTCACACGGCAGCAGACTGACAACAGAATGACAGATTTGATTTGGTGACTTTAAGTTTGTGATTTCTTCAAGCCAGCGATGGCAACTTCAGGCAATTTTAACTTCTTAAAAATCTTCGATCAAGTGAATCTGTGGTTGTCAGCCTGATCACAGTGAGCCGACGAGGTGCGAGCCTTCACACTGGAGGGAAGAATGAAACAGACCTGTGGCAGTTTCCTAAAGCTTATCACGACAGCCACACGACTGCTTTCCTCTATTTCTGACTGAATCCACTAATCTGCCTCCTTAGTTTCATGCATGTCTACAGTCCATGCTCTGGGAATGTAGCTTTAGCTTATACCAAAACTAGTAACTGATCATTTCATTAGAAACATGCGTATTATACAGAATATCATGAACATTGCTGTATACCGTATCGTAGCATGGAAGCAGGTCTGGTTTGGTGCTAAAACGTCGTCTCTGTTGCGTATTTACAGGGTTTTTCCATTAAATAATCCCATCCTGCCTTCAAATGTCTTAGATGTAACTCCATTGCTTCCTCTAGAAAGGGCGCGTCAGTCGCAGTATTCTGATAAACACAAACTACACCTCTATCACATCCATCCATCCTGAACAGTATTTACAGGAGGTGAGGTGTTGGATGGCCAGAAACTGTCTCCATCGGACCAGAAGTGATTGAGAGCAAACCTTCTTGAAATTGATCTGACAAGTTATGTTCCTGTTTGTCTTGTTTATTGGTTTTGTTGGTCTTAACATCTTGGTTCATCAAGTTCTAGCCTCTCTCTCCACTCACTCATCCCACATTGCTGCAGCTCCAGCACACCAGCTCACCTACAACTCTGCTCAAACATGTTAAAACTACTCTACACTAACAGGACTGACTCTTGAGGTTTGTTTTTTAGATTTGCCCTGCATTGACTGCCGCTCATTTTGTGTCTTCTAACATGTAAAAAAAAAACACCATTAGGGCTGTTAACAAGGTAAACAACACTCGTAGTTTCAATCCTGGTGACATGAGATGTCATGTCATGAGAGGTCTTCGAGAAACTCAATCAAGTCCAGATGCTACGATTGAAACTACGAGGATAACCATAACCTGGATGACTGAGAACCTTCACAGACAAGGTAAACAACAGACTTTCACTGGAGGGTCTTTAGGAGACACTGTTCCAGATGGAATGACACCAACACATCAACTTACAGCAATAACATGAAAACAAATTGCAGTTCACAGCTCATCTGCATGCAGCGTCTCTTAGATCTGTGAAAACCAGTCAGAGTCTGAAATCTGCATTTAATGTCTATACAGTAACACACACACAAAGCCTGAAGCATCATCTCTGACCTGATAATCGAGGAGAACATTAAAGACGCTGCAGAGAGACTGGAGTTATCAAAGCCATGATCAGAAAAGTTCACCTGCAAGTTCAGATGCTTTTAAAGCCACAAGATATGTTTGCTCTTTGTTCTGTTTGAGGTCAAGAGTTTTTCACGAACCTCACAAACCTAATTTACTTGTTTACACACCAGAAAAACCTGAATTACCCTTTTACATAATGTCTCAGTAACCTTGCATCATGCATGCAAAGCTAATAAACAGAATTTGAGTCAGAGGGAATCCTCGGGCTCCGTCTTTACTGCCAGTTTTTACCATTTTGTTTCGCTTTAAGTAGCATGAAAGCTGCAGTCAGGTCAAATTAGAGCTTGTAATGTAAAATATAGACAAACTGTTACTCAATGCTGTAGCTTTAGCACCTTTAAGCTCATTGTTTTGCTCTTTTAGATGCATCCTAACTGTTTACAGTCAATCCTGCAGCTTTTAGCAACTTGTTTTCAGCGTTCAGTGGCAGTTTGCAGCCAAATGCTCTTAAAATACACAGCCTGTCCAGCCGCAACAACAGATAGATAAACTACATGGTGAACACACTCTAACATTAAGAACTAAAGAGCCAAATAGTATATAATATAGTGAGTTGGTAGAGTGTTATACCTTATATCAGTCACATGCTGGCTCCACTCTAAAACACATCTGGCTTTATAATCTATTTCACTCTAAACAGAACCATAATTTACTAAAACCACATTATGCCGTATTGAAAAAGTCTTGAAATCAGCAATTGAGACCTTAAACTAATTAGGAAAATGTTCACCGAGTTAACAAACCAAGTGAGAAGTTGGGTCATTTTCTCAGATTTCTATACAATCTGACTTTTTTTTTGCAAATAGGAGTCGCCCCCTGCTGGTGGTTAGACAGAATGCAGGTTTCAATCCTGTGATCTGTTTTCTATATAACTGCACCATTTCACTATTGGTGCTTTATTTTAGCCATATTCTCCCAAAAATCTAAATTTCTTTGTATTTTTGGAAACACTGAAATGTCTACTGGGACGTAAAAGCAGCCCAGTAATAAAGATAATGTTCTAATTTGGTCAGAACAAGACAGTGAAAGGACCATTTTAAGGATCATCTATGGACAGGATTCCCTCTGTGTCAAAATAACTAATAGTCGTATATGAACACCTGTTGCAATGGGAACAACCTGACCAACACTTTCCATGGTACTATGCAATTTGAATTGTTAAATTGTCTGATTTTGCAGGCAATAAGGGCCGGCTTAGACAGTAAAGTAAATAATTGTAATAATCACTGCTAGTATAGTAGACAGCTTTAACACAGCCAAAGAGTTCAAGGTGTTGATTTGGCCTCCAAACTCTCCACATCTCAGTCCAGTTAGGCATCTTTGCCCATCCTCATAGCCTACTGGACTTGTTTGCTGCTAATATCTTGATAAAACAAGACACCTGCAGAGGTCTGGAGTTCAGGTCGGAGCTGCTTCGGTGGCACTAGAGGGAAGTACGCAACATTAAACAGGTGGTTAATCAGAGTGTGTACGCAAAACTTAAGTGTTCCATGTGTCACGACAATAATAAGGTGGCCTTTGGACGGCATTAAGTCAGTAAAGTGCCATAAATGCAACCGGTAAGCTGCTGGCTGCTGTGGTCAGCCGGTCTGAGAGGCTTCTGTTGCCACGTAAGTAACACTCAGTGATCTCTCCCCTGCTGCTTTAATTACTGCAACCCCAAGGATTATTTGCGGGGCGGTGGAGGAAAATTTACACTCAGCAGGGAGTTCAGACAACATAAAACCCTCACAGAGAATCCCCAAATCAGCCTGATGCACCAGCGACCGCCTGCCTCCGTTCTGGATGTCAACAGCTTCCCTGATCACTCAACAGAGTGACTCACCAGCTGAAGCACCGAGGAGATGATTAGTCTCTAAAAAGTCAGACTGCATCAGACGGTTTAGCTGCTGCTGTCACGTCGAGCATTAACTGGAATTCAACCAAGAGAAATCCTAAAGCAGAGGAGAGAAAACTGCACGTGTGATCCTGTTAATGGAGGACATTTGAATATTTCCAGTACAGTCACAGCAGAAACATAACCAGAGGCAACATGTTCCCATCTGCTGATTTAAAAGAAAAACTATTCAGCTCCTCCAGTAAACATAAACTCATATCTCTAAGGATGTTTAGAGATTCACAGAGATGTCTGTAGGATGTTCACAAAGACACAACAGGTTTTAATCCTCTGGAAAAGATGCAGCAGATTATAGTCTAAAACACAGAATGATCCACAAAGATGCCGTTAGATGAGAAGATTGATATCACCGAATATCTGAGGTAAATACGTAGATGGAGGCAGCAGTCAATTTGTTTAACATGAAGACTGGAAATGAAGGGAAACTGCTAGCATGGTTTTATCTAAAGCGGACAAAATCCACCAACCAGCACCTCCAAAGTTCAGAAATCTACATGTTGCATTTAATTTTTTTAATCTATAAAAAAACAGTTAAAGTAATAAAAAAAACATATTTTACTGGGGGTTATGTGACATATAGTTTAGTGTGTTTCGAAAGCTGTAAACCACAACTAGCAAACAACAAACCACAACGAACAAACAACAAAACACAACTAACAAACAACAAACCACAGCTAGCAAACAACAAACCACAACGAACAAACAACAAAACACAGCTAGCAAACAACAAACCACAGCTAGCAAACAAGAAAACACAACTAGTAAACAACAAACCACAGCTAGCCAACAACAAACCACAGCTAATGTAACAAAATAAATCAGAACCTTAAAATTGCTGGAAAATGTGTCATGATAAAAGATTTTAGTAAATAATGATAATTAATGCTAATTGTTTATGGCCTCTTTTGAATAAAGACCAGTAGAATGAAAGGTTTAACTTGATTTTAAGCAATTTAGCCTATTTATCGAGGTACAGAAACACACAAATAACTACATTTACACATATAAATAAACATAAGCTCCATTCTTAAGGGATATGATGGAGGGTTTACACTTTCTGTCTTTGCTTTCATGGCGGTTTGCATTTAGGTGAAACTCCAACATTCTATTCTATTAACTGAGTGTCTGTCGCCTTCGTTTCATCTCCCAGGAACAGTTCAACATGGAGCTGAACTCTCCAGGAAGCCACTAAAAGGCATCATTACACTCAGTTAATATATTCACAATCAGCTTAGCCCCAGTGCACCTTTAACCTCATGAGGCGACGCATTTTCCAGCTCCTGAAAGCAACATTTAATTTATGCAGCGACGTTAACCGAGAACAATGAAGAGGATGTTGAGCTCTGGAGCCTCGTCTCTGTTTGAACATGATCAGATGGTTTATTCCTCGTACAGAGCATGACTCTCTCTCCTTGCCTTGTTCTCTGTTTGTCTAAGATCCTGCCTTCTTCACCTTTTTAAAGCTGCTGTTAAAATGCGTTTCCCTGCAGCCACCAGACCAGTGACCCAGAAAACCTGATGCTGAGCAAACTGGAGCCTTTTCCCAGCATGCAGTAGAAAACAGGGTAAACTACTGACAGAATAACTTTATAACATTATGCAATCAGATTTAATAGCAAAACAACAGCCAGGCCTGTTAAAAGGATTTAACCTCAGTGATAAAACCTCGAATAAGTTTAATGACTGAATGAATTCTGTGTATTTGTTCTGTTCACATGATTGTGAAAGACCTGAGATATGTTTCCTATATTTTGGCGCCACGCTTCGATGAAAATTTAATGCTTCCCTCGAGGAAACTGGGCCGGTGCTGCAGCAAACGATGGCAGAGAAGAAAACATATGGTGTAAATAAGAACTGAGTGAATGGGGTGAAAATGAAATGCAATTTAAATCACAGCTTGTGCAAAACTAACATCAGTAGAACATGATGAGACGTAAAGCAGCATGAAAGTATTTATATTAAAGGTCTGCTGTAGGAGGGAAAATATTCATTAATAACTTGTTCACACTAGTGTAAGGAACAAACTGATTTATGCTAAATGCTGCAAACTGAAATGTTAATTCCTTAATGAAAAACATGTATCACATAAACCACATCAGAAATATAAGCTGGAAAAAGCAAATTAAATGGTAAATATCAAATATACCATCAGATTGATCGTGGTTAACTTTGGTTCAGGCATTCATGGTCCCCACAGGATGAAGCCTACAACTTTGGCAAAGACCTGAGGTTTAATTAAAAGTAGTAGAACCAGTACTTTGGTTTAAGGGTGTTTTCAAACCTAGATTACTAAATGAAACCTCTGAACCTCAGTCAGCTCCTGGGTGTTTTTTGCTCCTGTCACATGTGGTTAATTTTTCACTGCAGCATAAATGTCCCGACTAGAAGGAGATAAGTATGTTATTACGCCATAAATCATAAAAATAGAAAAAAATTAAATAATCAAAGTTGAATTGAAGTTGAACGGTCTGCAGACTTACAAAGACCAAAGGCAGTTATTCTCTCTCACAGTAAACACTCTGTACTGAAGTCCCGCCTTTTTTCTGTTACTTATCTACATCATCATGTAGCTCGTTAGCATATCACCTAGCAGCTAGTTTGACCCCAAACAAAGAATAAGCAGCTTCCTTGAAGTCTGTTAGAGCTACAGCTCTGTACTCAGAGATCTGGTGATTACTTTAACTAACCAATATTACCTTGCTTTCATCAGACCTGCTGACCAATCAGAGCAGACTGGGCTTTATGAAGACAGGCCTTAAAGAGACAGGCGCTAAATCAAAACGTTTCAGACAGAAGGTGAGAAGAGATGCTGCAGCAATGTACGATATGAGAATAATAACATTGTTTTTGGAAGATTAAAGCGTGGAAATGTTTTTAACAGACCCCAAAAACTACATTTTAAATCTGTAAAGGTGCTTATTATGGGCTCTTTAATGTTTACTTGTGCTGACTGGGTTCTGTGTGGGTCCACTTTACACCTTTTAAATAATAAACAGGTCTAATTTGCTTCAGGTGTACATTTATGGTTCTTTCTGGGTTTAGACATGCAGCTTTGCACCTGAGATGTCTTGCTTCCACAAAAGGCCAACAAACGAGCCAGATTTAACCAAGGCTTCATCATATTTGACCAAAATAAAAACCATGAACGACTTTCACTGGACTCATTCAGTGGAATTTGCTCCCTACCCGACTGTTCTGCTTTCACAGAGAAGAGAAGGCCATTTGCTTCATAACTATATAAATCAAATGCACATAATTGGGTTGCACATTCGGCTTGATGTGGTCAGCCAGCTGGAGAAACCAGTGAGCAATAACTGATTATGCCACGAAGCTGGTAAACTGTATTACGTTTGGGGAGGCAGCAGACCTGAGCATTTATAAATCAGCAGCACTTCAAACAGAAGAATGCAGGAGAGCAGAGAAACATGCAGTTAGAAAGCTGTAGATCAATAAAGATACGTTTTATGCTGCATTTTAGTTCACTTTAAAGCACGTGTGTATATTTACTGTATCTTCTCAGGAGGATAAAACTGATTCTGTTGGTGGGTCATTAGCATCGGCTGCAAATCGATCACATGATCTGAATAAAGACAAACAACAAAAAGATTCTCACATGAAAACTGAGGCCGGATTTAATGAAGCCCACAGAGGATAGCAGCACAACAGACTGTAGTTTAAACTGTTATGCTTTACACAAACAATTATAAGATCAATAGCTTAACAGCAGATGGATTTATCAGCCCTATCTCTTAAAAAGTACATTCCTAAACACCTGAACTTCTTCTGCTTTCTTATTGCTTTTCCACAGAAGGTAGGTCAGCAAAAGGACTTTAACCCAGCAGACCAGGGTTTACGTCCAATGAGGGACATTCTTAAACCTAAATTTCATTTTCCTCGGCTTTCTGGTTGTGGTTTTTGGTTTAGGAAAATATCTTGCTTTGGTCAACACTTTCACAAAGATAAGAACTTGTTAGAACCTCGGTTAAATTCTTTGTCTTGCAAGTAAAGTTAAAAGTCTAACTTTATTCAAGAACCCTGACATTTTTAGTCCATTATGTTCTATTGGACAGAGAATGAAAACTGCAAGTAACAAAAGGAGTTGATGCATTTGCACCTCCTGCAGTGTGATTGTTGTGCATGAACAAATACCGATACCGATGGAGCCTCTTACTGTTTAAGGGCTAACTCATGCTTTCAGACCAGTATGGATTAGGTGCACATACAGTTCTTTTCATGCTGCAGTAGGTTCGTGTTGGTCTACTATGCAGATTGTCCCATTGCCCCTTAAATTGAACACAGAAAAACACACATGGATAAAGCAGACGGACAAATAGCACAGGATGTCTGGGGAATGTAGAACTTCTACTATTACATCGATGGAAAGCATGAACAAATCAAAGCACCTCCAAAGTCCAGCACCGACTGGACCGACAGCACCTCTTTCAATGATGAATTATAAAGGTTTGGATGATGGAGAATCCCCTCATACATTTTCTCCTACCATACATTTGCTTTGCAACATGTTTCCTTACACAACATCCATGTTTACAGTGAGGCTGCAGATTTTGGGTGAAATTCAAGTCATGACTGCCCTTACTGATGTGTAGGTGGAAAACATACTGTACTGTGCCGTACTATACATACAATACTGTACCGAATTGAAGACGCAAGCAATTCATGTTGGCAAGCAGAGGACATTTTGGGGATTTAGCTAGCAACGGCCACCATGACAAAGACTCCTGTGGTGCTTCATGACCTCTGGCATGTTTAAAACAAGTCAGAATCAACAGCCTTACTTTACCCCAGTGTCATATGTAAGAGAACTGCCTCTGCAACAACAATATCAACACAAGACTATTGTTTACTGTGTTTATAAATATGTAAATAATGCTGCTGATTATTGGTTTAAAACAATATTCACAATTTGCATCCCAAGCATGCGGCAAATTCTGCACACAAACAGAGGATCGGGCTGAAAAACCAGTTAAAAAATGTCTTGATTGGCCCCGATCCAGATCTCTGGGATGGAATAACACTCTCAGGTCAGGAGGTGAATTGACTCCAATTCATTAGAGGGAGTTTTGGACCTTCGGCGGCTTCATCTGACCCACGCAATACTGACAACAGCACAAGGAGACGGCCACACGCACTAAAGGCAGTTCCATGTTGGCAAGCAGGGAGCATTGTGGGGGTTTAGCTAGCAATGGGCACCAGAGCGACAACCTGGGATTGACGAGAACACCTTATTTATATTCCAGTCTATCATGTTTGTTGACTAAAACAACCATCAGTACAAGACTAATGTCCTAATTGGCCCCGATCCAGATCTCTGGGATGGAATAACACTCTCAGGTCAGGAGGTGAATTGACTCCAACCCATCAGAGAGAGTTTTGGACCTTCGGCTGCTTCGTCTGACCCACACATACTGACAACAGCCTGCACAGAGATTATCCATGCACAGCGTGACGGAGCTGGAAAAGGTCAGCAACCGTGATTAGTTTCTCACACTTGTTTGCCGAAGCACCTGCCCCCGATGCCTGGACATATTAGTGTGTACACGGAGGTGATTTTATGCTGTGTTTCATCGACTGTTACGTCTTCCACGAGTGCTCAGAGCTGCTCTCCTGTTTGCAGTAAATAAACTGAATGTTAAAGGGTTTAAAGAAAGTTAACTTTAAATATGCACGTTAGAAATCATCTTGGCTCAATTAGCTCGTCAGTTTTTATACAAGCCTCCTTTGGAAGCGCCATCCTCTCCATCTCTGTCTCGGAGAGCTCTTCTTTGGTGAGTCAGCCAGCACCGAGAGCCAGACATCAATACTTGATCAGGGTCCAAGACAGCCTGCAGCCACCCAGCTCCACCAGCTGGTCAGGGCAGCTCCAGCGTGGAGTGGGAGAAGAGACGGCCGGGTGGAAGAGACCGGAACAGGCATCGCTTGCAGGCTCTGGCAGCGGGAAGCGATGTGCAGAGCTCAGCCGACCTCAGGGGGCAGCGAGAGGCCACGACAGGGAAGCATCCTAAAATATCCCAAACACAAAAAGCTGCCTATCGAGCCGCGGAGGGATCGTGTGTTTTTAGAAAAGGTACTGTTTGTTTGTCGAATCCCACAAGGTCCTAAATGGGTCCATCCCATGTGAGACTGAACCCAGCATCTGCAACAGAAAATGTCCGGGAAGCGACGCCACGTTTCTCCTCAGACAGTGAGTCCAGCTTCCATTCTCATGCTACTAATTAAACAGAACACATGAAAACCATTTAGTTATCACATCATTAATAGATCTCATCAGCCATCAGTGAGAAGAATTCAGAATGAGATCAGATGCAGGACGAGCATCTTTCTTGCACAGTTGTGACGAGGATTAATTATAATTCAGAAGGCTGCAGAACAGTGAGCATCCTGAACAATAACAGCTTCAAACCGTTTATTGGAATCGGTGGAGGAAGACGAATTAAGATCCTTCAGCGAGGAAAACAATAATAAATACGACAATGTGGAAATGCTATTAGTAAGTCTTTGTTGGAAGCTTTGGCAGCATATTCATAAAAAACAGTCCCGTCAAAGCACATTATATTATTGGATCATTATTATTACCAATGCTTTCTGACTCTAACAAGACCTTTCAACTGCATCTTACTTTCTTATTTCACATAGGATAGCATAGGAGCATATAGTTGCTCATTTATCTGTATTTATGGTGGCAGTAACTTTACTCTTTCTGCTGTAACAACCGAATTTCCTCTCTGGGATTAATAAAGTATTTCTATTCTATTCTATCTCACTAGTTGAGCAATTTCAGTTGAGCAACCTCTAAAGAACGATTGGAAATGGACCTCAGTACTGTTGCCACCAAGGTGAAGAATAAACTTTTATGTTAACATATAATTTGTTTTCAGTGTAGATTTTAAAATCTCTCTCTGGTTATTGATTTAACCCCTAAAAACTCATCTCTGTGTACTAAAATTACATAAATTAGAAGTTTTATGTCCATGAATATCATCCTTTTCTGCCTTAACATGGCTCAGATGTAACTCTACACTGCTTCTCGTCATGCTATCCCTCCTGTTAGCTGCAGCTCGAGCACACTAGCTCTGCTCAAGTACTGTAAAACTATTTACACAATGGGTGTTTGTAATATTGGAGTAATTCAGCTCAGACGAAGCAATTCATTGATTTAAATCTACTACAAAGTGCATCTTTAGAAGATGTCTGTGAAGGTACTCAGTCATCCAGGTCATGGTTATCCTCGTAGTTTCAATCATAGCATCTGGACTTGCTTGAGTTTGTCACTCAAGCAAGTCCAGAGCATCTTTAGAGCATTATATTGCAAATCAAATCGAGTTTGCTACGTCTGTCAGAAAGATTGCAGCTCGTTATCTTCCTCAAATCATTCAGCTCTAAATTCAGCCACACTTGTTTGAACTGGAAACTGCTTCTGAAGAAGAAGAATGAAGCAGAAAGCTCTGGTATGCAAGATGTTTCCTGGAAGTCTAGATCTGTGTTTTTGTGTAACGTGATTTCCTGGAATTGCGTACGAATGAATCACTTCTGCCACATTTCACTTGTCATTTTATACTTTCTGTGTGATTTTATGGCTTCACATGACACATTGGATGGTTAAGTTTAGGATAAGAGACGAGGCGGCTTCATTCATGCCGTGCAATGAAACGCTAAATTTAAAAAATGCATTCTGCTGACACACAAAGTGACGCGGCGTTTTTAAAAACACACCTTTTTATGATATCAGACTGTTTTGAGTTTTGAGTACGTAGCTCCAGGAAAGACGAGGTACTAACTGCTTGTTTTACATATAAGATGTTTACAAGTCAATGTTAGAAATGAATTGGTTGAATGATGAATGTTGTGTACAAGAAAAATAAGCCTATTTGACCCTCACCCCGACCAGTCGAGGCAGACGTCCTCCCTCCCTGAGCCTGGTTCTGCTGGACGTTTATTCAGCTTAAAAGGGAGTTCTGCATCTCCACTGGGGAATCTTTGGGTTTGTTGGGTTTTCTGCGTAGTATTTGTGGGGTCTAAATCTTAAATTAGTCCAGTAAATTGGTATTGTGCATCATATTGTATTGTAGTATTTAAATATCCTAAGGTCTCGTCTTTAACATTTACATTTGTTTTGTAAACATTTCTCTGTTGTCTGTAAAAGTGTTGCTGTAAATAACTTGACTTTTGACATGGAGAAGCCAACCTGAGGGATGTGTGATGCGTTTTCTCTGCAAGAATTTTTCTTTTGAGACAGAGAAATATAAAAACGAGGCTTAGGCGTGCAAATCTCCATGGAACGAACTAAACCCCAGAGAAATACACAGAAACTCAAGTGGCATGCTATCGCACTACAAATGTTTCTGCATGAAGCTTGTTAGCGAGCTGTTTATGTGTGCATACAAGGCCTGGGAGGATTCACTGTTTCATAAACCTGGCTCAGACTCTTGGAGGGAAATCAGATAATTCCTGTGGAAGCTGAAACTGCAGGCCGATGCTCATTTGTGCTGCCAGCTCGGTTAACGTCCTCTGATTGCGAGGGAAGTATTTTACATTTGCAAATCTCGTCTTGACCGGATACAAGCGTCCCACCGAGATCCGCTTGGACGCAATTGGACGAGTTGAATCTTTAATATCTGCTGGTAAGAATTCAGCCCATTGTAGTATTTATAGTTCATCAGCCGTCCACTCCACCGGCACTCACATGCTCCGGTCCAATTAGCCTTCAGCGTGGCGACTTCTCTTTTCGTCCTGATTCGTACAGAGCGACAGTCTTGGCAGAGCGCAGCAGCCGACATCCAAACGCTCCATCAAAGGCTCTAAGTGGAGCACAGATCTGAGGATGTGACTCGGAGCTGAGCTGGAAACCACGACGAGCAGAGAAGAGTGTCAGTGTGTCAGTGGAGCTGCGAAGATACGAAGACGAGGTCGAACCAACGTCACCTCTGATCAGTCGTACAGCAGCAGGAAAAGAGGTTCACAGTTATCCCCAAAACCAGTTCAGTTTGGTTTGACACACAGCTGGACTGGTTTAGATGTAAGCTGAAGCAAAAAGCTGCACCTAATCTCCATGGGATAATTTCTCCTACTTGTTTTTGTTCTTTATCTCAGGCAGCAAATGAAAAAATGCAAATCAAAAACAAAAAGACGACTTGATCTGAACACAAGTGGTATGAACACGCATTGAGTTTATCTGGCTCGGAGATTTCTAGATGATTTTCAGTGTTGACCTGCAGCATGTTTATCCAGGAGCTGGTTAGTTTAGTCTTTGTCCTCTAAGTTCTTACATTTATATTCCTTGAAAGTTTAATTAAATACATAAGGGATGGGGTTGATAGTTTGTTGTTGACATTCAAAATCTGTAATAAAATCACGTATTATATCCAAACTCTTCTTTAATCCCCTTTTTGAATCTTACTAAAGCCTAAAACAATTATCACTTAAAGCTATGATCACCATTTGTTGGTTTAAAAAGGCGTAAATACTTATTTTTAGAATTAGTAACCCTCAAACTGTGTCAGGTTAAATCTAACCGACGCATCAATTAGCTTCAGAAAACCGTCCACGATGGAGGAAGTAGCTTTCAGAGTTCTGCACTATGAACCCCTCTGAGCCTGAGGCCGTTTTAATGTCACTGCTTTACTTTAGGCTCTTATCTGTGTCAGTATGAGGTCAAGCCACTCATGCTGGACCTTTTTATATTCAGGATGGTCTAGACGATTCCAATCTTCCATCATTTGATGTGATAAGACTTGCAGATTTTATATAATAGCCTTTGAAATATTGTGTTTTTATGTGTCTCACAATGAAACGCTGCCAGCAGAGACTTCTTTACATAATGCTGTAGGATCTGGCAAGAACACAATCAGCCTTTATATTAATACATAATTAAATTAGAATTTAAAATATGCTTGTGATACTTCCTCAGAACATAACTCAGGATGTGGTTTAGATGCAGAGACATTCTATTTGTAGGAGACGGAAGTGGACAAACTTCTTATTTCAGCCGTGAAGAAATAACATCAGCTATGACTGATACTGTCTGCTGCCGGTTACATGATGTGATTTTAACTACAGCTGGCTAAAAAGGAGAAGCTGCTGGGTATGTGTATTCCAAAAAAATAAATAAAAAGAGTTAGGAGGTTTAAAAGAAAGTTTGATAAGATGGTTCTGATTAGAATTTGGATATCAGGTGACTGAACAGAGCTCACAGTTTGATTAAAGATGAAATGTAAAAATAGTGTACAGTAGGTTTGTGGACACTTTCTGGAACATGATAATGTTATAATGATAAAGTTCCATCACCTCCACTGTAATGATGAACAACATCAGATCTCTCTGCTTGGAGCCACAAGAAGTATGAAAACATGCTTTCTGTAATTTTGGTGCAGCGACCCATTTTTTCCTGATCACTCCCTGAACCCCCTCCTCCTCCTCCTCGGTCCATCCTCTAGACTCTGTCCTCAGCTCTACTTCATGACATGGAGCCCTGGGAGACTCTCCATATCCCAGGAGCCTCTGGGCTCAGCTTGCAGAGCGACCCGCTGTCAGAGTGGAGCTCCTCTGGGGAATGTCCTCCTCTCCGGGACGCTCCCCTCACAAAGTGCAGATGTACGACTGTTCTATATAAACCCTGAAGGCCTCGTCTGACTGACAGCAGGTGCTTCGGTTTATAGCCCTGCAGTCGAACAAAGCTGCACATCCACAGAAACACACAAACGGTGAGTTCCTGTCAGAGCGACACGCAGGCTTCCTCTCTGCTTCGCTGCTCGCTGTGCACCTGAGTCTGGCCTCTTGCCTGGACGCTTCGCTGGAGAGACGGAGTTTCCAGGAAGAAGCTGCTGCTCATCCCTGCGAGGCTGGAGGGGGATGGAGCAGGTCTGATTATTATCTCTGTAACACCGCCCACCGATGGCAGCAACACACAACACAGCGCCATGCAAACACAGCGCTGCAGGCCTCCTCTGAACCGAATGGCTGCTGTTTAGACATGATGAGGAAGCAGTGAATCATCGCCTCCACCCTGACATCTGATCTGATAGCTGGTCTGATCTTCAGGTGTGTGTCAGTAACACTCAACAACAGAAGCATTAAGTTCCAGGGCTGAGCTGAGCAGAGGACGGCTGGGAGGCCTTCCTGTTTATGTGGCATCATTACTGCAGCCGCTGTGGGAGTGGGAGCTCCATCATGTATTTGTCTATTAAGTATGTGTGAATGTGTTTTGTGAAGATAAATTGCGATAATATGAAAAGAGGAAGGTTGCTGGTGTTTATTGATTTCTCTTTGCAGCTGAATCACGGCAGAGGAATAAAGTGAAAAGTCATTATGAAGAAAAAGATCATTTTGCACGCATCGATATGTGGCAGCCGCCCCGACACCTGCACAGAATACAGAACACAGAACCCAGAATGCAGAGGAGACGTGTGACGGCTGCAGGTCAGATTAAACATCCTGCCGCTTCCTGACAATCAGCGTATCGATAGTCCAAATTCTTGAAGTGGAGGATGGTTTGGTGAATGATTTGTTTTCACTACCGGTTTTGCCAATACTACCGTCAATAAGGCTGCAGTTAACAACCAGTTTAACAGTTGAATAATCTACTGATTGTTAAAACAGATAATCTCATATTCAGATTACTGACGGCTCTTATTTGTTCTCAGCTTTTAAATTTTGTATTTATTTATTTTTTTTAAAGACACTCAGATGCCTGTCGTTTGTTTTTGTGATATATGTGTGTTTATGTAAATCACCAAAATTTAATCACCTGTTCCTTGTCACATTATCAACATTTCCTGAAAATTTCATCAAAATCCGTTCATAACTTTTCAAGTTACAAACAAACAGACAGACAGATAAACGCTGGCAAAAACATAACCTCCGCTTCGCGCTTGGCGGAGGTAATAATGATGCAGGAAGCTCCACTCTCAGGATTGGTTCTTTGGGTTTGTGACATAGGAAACTCCAGATGTCTGAATCTGTGTTTCTGAGACTGTCATCAGGACGCTGCAGTTCCAGGGTGGAAATGTTATTCCATGGAGCTTACTGCTTATTTCACTCATCATGTGTCTTTTAGCATATTAAAAAATGTCATAAGGACACGTTTACAAGTTAAAAAGTAGATTTCCATCAGAGGAAAGCTCAATAGAAGAGCAGACCTTGGATGCTTTGTGCTGTTACATGATGACTAAACTTGTAAATAGACCACAAACTCTGAATAAGCATGTCTGGAGTTGCTCTGTAATACTTATCAATGCTATTAAAGTCCATATTTGCTGCCAGTTTTACCGAAAACCCTGAAATTAATTGGATTTCTCCTCTGATAAGCTGTAATACTGGACTAATTAACCTGCATATTAGAGGTATGAATAGAACAAATTATTTTATCACTGTGTAATCCTTCGTAAACCTCGAATGCAACGATTCAGATCCTGTTTTATTTTTGCTCTGGTTATTTTGAAAGCAAACATTTGAAGCTGACAGGAGACGGTGAAGGGAAGATAAATGGAAGCAGCACAAAACAAGGTGTGTTCTTGTGTTCACATCTGGATTTCCCCTCTCTCTACAAACACTGAACAAGATGTGAGCTACAGTCAATGTGTTCACAGAGCGGCCAGAGGTGCAAATAACATCAGACGGGTTTAAGTTGCATGAAGGTAAATGTCAGATTATGATTCCCCTCAGAGGAAACGCTGCATCTTTTATCAGCTGCTTTTCTCACTCAGAAATCTCTTTTATTTCTATAAATACGGACTCAAGCATGGCCCACACTCAAACACCAACACGTCAGGATTTATTGAATGTGCGCCATATGGTTACCTGAATAACCACGATTGTTATGATGGATGATATTCAGAGCCACGATGTTCCCACACGAGGTCACATTCAGTCTGGCATCATCCGCCGTTCCAGGAAGGATGAATACATGAATTCTTATTTGGCCCCAGATCATCAGTTTGAGTCGAGCTGCAGATAAACAACGTTGCGTCACCCTGCGGTCTGTTTCTGAAATTTAAGGACATCATCTAATTTACTCGCTCTTAAAATATTGTTTCTTCAAGGTGCTCAGTAACAGCCGTCATGTTTGAAATCTTCAGGAATAGAAAAGCTTCTGAAATAGATATGAAGATCTTAGAAGAGAGTAAACCTCTATGTGATATCACTTAAATGCCAAATGATTCAAACTTGCATAACCTGACAGTAACAGCATTATTTCTATGTTCAATAGTAGATATTTGCTCCCTGTTAAAATGAAAAACAGTTTAGATAGACTGTTATAATACAGGAACCACAGCAGGAACCTTTCATTACTGAGACTCTAATCTTTTATTCATCACTTCATATATCCACCTTTTTTATTTTTAATGACAGGAGAGTTTAAATTGCTCTTCCTTTCTCTTTAAAATACCCCAAAGGTGTCCTACTGGATTCAAGTCAGGCAACGTACTTGTCTTTACTTCTTTAGAGACTCTTTTGTGATTTTGTTCTTTGGAAGGTCATGCTGGAATATTCCTCTTCTGCAGACTGGAGTCATCTAGTCAAACAGTATTTTGGTTTATCCTAAGATTTTCATCTATACATTTCATCTCCCCAACGCATTTTGCTCACACTCCCACCTCTGTTCTTCACTGTCAGGACTATGCGTTCACTGTGGTAGTCCAAACATGCTGGATCCCATCTAAAGCAAACAAATTGACCATCATAAATGTCATAAACACCTTTTGCCCTCATGCAGCCCCATGTCATCACCTCTGTTCTTCACTGTCAGGACTATGCATCCACTGGGGTAGTCCTGGTCTGGTCATGTTTGGTGTGAACCTCACCAGGACTACCACAGTGGATGCATAGTCCTGACAGTAAAGCACAGAGGTTCTTCACTGTCAGGACTATATATCCACTGTGGTAGTCCTGGTCAGGTTCACACCAAACATGCTGGACTTCATCTGAGCCCAACTCATTGATCTTCATCTGACCAGACAACGTTCTCCAACATTCATCAGGCTTCTCTTGAAGTTGTTTTCTATGGCTGAGTAAACAGGGGTGTTTTTCCTGGATGTTATTTATAAAGTGTATCGACTGCAGCCCTGATTAGTGTTACTACATCTCCTTCTATACGTCCTGATTGCTGCTGCTTTTGACTGAATTTTAGATTCCAATAATCTTCCTAAATCCTTTTCCATCTTCGTACAGTATAAAAATCTGATTTTTCAGTTCTTATAGTTCTTGTCCATGTGGAGCCATGACGTTTGCATGCAGATAGAGATCGTTCATAGGTTCCAAACTGAGGAAGTTCAATTTATAATTATGTTCATGCAGTTTGACTGACTGGAAATCACAAGACTTTCCTCATTGGGGTGTGTATTTTCAGTTCTAGTTGTTGTTCATAACATGAGGTGCTGCAGTTTTTAATTATTTGACATTTAAGTGAAACTGCACAGTTTTATTCTGCATGCAGCTGCAACACTTGGATCATTTGTCCTACATCTGAAGACAACCACCTTTAAACCTGGATTTATTTTTAGTCAATAAACAAAGAGAGCTCTACGGTATATGCAGATCATCATCATATATTCTCCCAGGGATAAGTAGTGAACAACTTGGCAGTCTGTAAAGTTATCCAAGCAGGAAACAAACAGAGCTCCTTGACATTCTAAACAGGATGAGAGGTATGCCGTTCTTAATAATAAAACTTTAACTGTTTAATGGATTCCTGGAGAGATGCTCCTTCTAGCCTCCGCTTCATGATCACAAATTCAGAGAGGTAAAATGACCAAACAGTGACCAGAGCAGACGATTTGTAAGATAATCATAATTTAATGTTTGATCAAAATGGATTTCAGCGAAGGAGGATTTCGGAGTGCTCCAGTCGTCATCGTGTGACTCTGGATGTTGGGCGATGCAGGGAGGTTGTTCTTTGTGTAGGGAACCGTGAGCACCAAGGGGAGGGAGTCTTAATTATCACGGCTGAGCGCGTCGCACAAACAAACAGTCACCAGGACGGATACGAAGCTGTCTGACGGCGAACATCTCACACAGAGGGAGCTGAAAACACCTGGAACATGCAGAGTCTTTGACTAAAAGACAGACTGTGACTCATATTTTGTACCGTTATTGGTTTAATCAGTGAAAATATTCAATAGTTGCAGCCCTGAGACGTTTCACCTGCTTCTTTTACACCTGTTAAATCATCCACATCATCTGGGCATGTACGGGCGCTGCAGATTAATATGCACAAACTCAGGAATAAATCATGTCTGTGAAGGTTCTCAGTCATCCAGGTCATGGTTATCCTCGTAGTTTCAATCTTGCTTGAGTTACTCACAGACATTCCACCACTCATCTTGGATGAGAGGTGGAATGTCTTTGAGCAACTCAAGCAAGTCCAAATGCCACGATTGAAACTACCAGGAGGACTCAAATGAATCATCAAGCTAACCTGTTAGCACAAACATCCAAGGCTCCTGATTAGACATTCGATGCACGCCATCAGAGAGTTCAGGCACATTTACCTCTTCGGGCTCGGTGGCCCCTTCTTACATCTGACCACTCCTTCCCGCCTTCTTCATCTCTCAAAGATTATTTTATAAATTATCTTCCTGACAAATGTTTGCTTCATAATTAATTTTACATCACAGGCGGGTAATCCAGCTAATGTAGCCGTTCTGGCCCAGGGAGTGCGGCAGTATGCTAATTAAGCTGTGGCTTCTTTAGCTTTAGTGCTATGAAACCCCCAGGAGCATCTTCAGAGATCATATCAAACATCTGTGGAGCCGGCGTCATTAAGCAGGTGTTAAAGTGACGTTCAGGATGTATGTGTTAAAGCTCACACCTCGTCTGTGGTGGTGGGTTTTATATCATAAAGGGTGAAGCCTCCCTGAGCCTCACTCACGTCTCACTTTCCTCCACTCACAACATGATGGTCAGTATTAGAGCAGCAGTTATGTAACGCTCTCTGATGCTCCATCTGCTCAGACAGGATCTACTCATGCAAACACCTGAAAAGTAGTTAGAGGAGCTCCAGAGACTGAATGGGGAGGAAGAGGAAGAGGAAGGGGAAGAGGAAGAGAAGGAGGAGGAGGAAGAGGAGGAGGAAGAGAAAGAGGAGGAAGAGGAAGGGGAAGAGAAGGAGGAAGAGGAGGAGCCAGAAGTTTCCCTTCAGCATTCGGTCACGCTTCAGTTCAGCCGTCAGCCTCACGTCTCCAGGACACATGGGATTTATCACGACTAGTCTCTGCAGCAGCAGCAGCCACCTCCACCATCCTCCCCCAGAAACACATCCATTTTAAACACCTCTATCCTCCCCCCCGGAAACATTACCATCCTCCCCCAGAAATACCTCCGTCCTCCCCCAGAAACACCCCTAAAAACACCTCCATCCTCCCCCAGACACATCCGTCTGAGCCGCCCTCTGGGGCTTTGTGTTCTCACTGAACCTCAGATCACAGCAACACAAAAACACAGTAAATCTGCTCTACATGTTCAGATGTTCTTCAGATGTTCTTCAATCTACACAGCAGAAAATGCAAAATGTCTGAACTGCTGTTAAAACAAAGATGGAGATCACAATGTGAGAAAAAAAGGTGAAATTATGAAATGCATACAATAAAAAATCTATATGTTTGTGCATGAATATGTAGATAAACACATGAAATTGTGTAAAAACAAACCCAGTTTAATTACATTTAGTGTATTTAAAGTCCCTCTCTGGTCATTGAAGAAAATCCCTTTAGGAATATCGCTGCAACTCAAGCACATCAGCTCACCTACAACTCTACAGAAACACTCCACAATGGTGATACTGGAACAACTCAGCTGTACATGTTAGAACCTGATGTTGAAGAAGAATAAGGATACAGAAAGGTAGGATTGTCTTTTTAGGTTTGTTCTGTATAAAACCCTGGAAGTCTGAATCCGTCATCACCTTACTGCAGTTTAAATGTTCCTTCATGCTGTTGACTGCTTATTTCCCTCATGATGCATCTTCCATTGATAAAAACCGACATATGCATCGATTGATCTTTAGGTACATTTGTGAGTGCTTTCATTCTAGTTTCATCCATTTTTAAAGGGAAAATAAAGTCTAAATTCTCTGTTTCATTCTGTAAAACTGAATATTTTTTGGGGTTCTTTCCCTCTGTCTGACAGTAAACTGAATCTCTCACATTTCTGGACATATTTAGGTGGAAAACTACATCTTTTTCAAATCATCTAAACCTGCAACAGTTCATTAATTATTAATTAATTGCTTTGAGTAATTTGTGTAAGAAAAAAAAGACATTTCTTCAGTTTTTTAAAATGAAACATCTCTGGCCATAAACTAAATATCTTTGGGTGTGTAGACAAAACAACAACAATCGATTCATCGAGTCAATAACTGATAGTAGAAATAATCATTAGTTCAGCTCAGTAGGGTGAGGTTTGTTTAACAAGGCAACTCAAGAGATACAACTAGTTCATCTATATTTTTGTCCCTCTTAAAGCAAAAACCAACATTTTCGTCATGACAGATACATTTTCTGTTCATTTTTTAAATTATTTATATTGTTTTGGCTCTAAAATGTCACAGGAGATGAATATTAAAGCCAAAGGTGACGTCTTTAATATGACTTGTTTTGTTCTTGAACTCAATTGATCATCTAGAGCTGCAATAATTAATTGAATCTGGTGTCTGTGGTGACATTCCTGCTCTGGTACTGATGCATTTTATGTCGACCAGTCATGACTGATTTAGAGCTGCAGCTGTAGTGATGAAGTAGGTATAGAAAACCTCTGGGGGACACACCTAGGAAGCTTTCAAGAAACATTTTTTGATGTTCCAAATAAAAAAGAAACGGCGATAAAATACAGAAAATCATAAACATGTAATTCCTTTCACTGCCAGAAGGGGGAGACAAACCTTCTGCAGGTTGTAAAATATTATCCAGTTAAGCAGCCGCATAAAATGTCCAACAATAACCATAAAATACACGATATATGTACTACTTTATATTCTACTGCGTCATGTAAGCGTACTTATATACTTATATCTCATTGCTTTGCTACTTCGAACTATTGGAACAATAATAATACTTGGAACAATTTTAAATGTTGTTATTTTATTTCTGTATATCTGGCAAAATAATTTCCATTGGGATTAATAAAGTTTTCTCTCATGTCTTTTACATAATTAGTAACTTGGCTGCTAATATATACAGTATGTGTGTATCTTTACTTGGGTTTTTAAACTGAGGTACTGCTGTTGTTACTTAAGTAAAATATCTCACTGCGTTTTCCGTTATTGAAAAGCATCTATGTTCTCATTCTTCAAAGACCGCTGACTCCAAAACTGTTAAATACACCAGTTTTGTGTTTACCTGAAGGTGTTTGTGATGCAGACAGAACAAATAAGAGATTAAAAACTGAATATAAGAGCTGGAGGACACTAAAGAGAGCGATGGAAGGTTGTTTTTTTTGTGCAGGATCAATGAGAGGAATGACTCCTCCATCCTTTATATGGCTCTGAAGCTTATTGATGAGAGTCACTGAACTACTTTAGCTGCTGAATGTGTCTCAGAGAGAAAACACAAAGACTGAAGGTGAGACAAGAGATCAGAGATGGAAAATAAAGACTGAAGGTTGAGTTTTAGAGCTCTTCATCTCTTCAGCGGATTCGTGGAAGGAAAAAACTTCAAAAACAAAAAGTACGAAGAAATAAAATGAAGCATTACATTAAAGCATGTAGTAGTTTATAGCTGGATTGAAATGGTTCAGTATCAAAACACCGATTACACCTTCAGCATGAATACTAATGATCCAATAAGCAGCAGCAGGGTCCAAACACCTGAGACTCATTCTGCATCTATTTCCATTTTTAAACATGTTTCGTTACAAATCAGCAATCTGAGGGAAAAGTTGAGTCTCTAAAAAATGCATTTTTATCTGGTTTGTCGTCCTTTTGCTGTATAAAAACCTCAGCTTTAGGTTTCTGCTCAGCCTGATAGCACGTTAATCCAACATGTTCAATATGTTTGGCCTGACTTCATGAATGTTCAGGTCAGGTGGAGGTGGAGGAAAGTCCAGGACAGTCTGTGATCGTACTGGGACTTTTAAAGGGTTAGTTTGGATCTGAACTGATGCAGCAAAACAAGCAGCAATGTTCCAGAAATGCTCTGTGAGGTAAAATTACTGCTTTTGAAGACAGAGATATATCGACTTCAGGTGCCTGACAGGAAGGTACAGCAGGGAAAATATTCTAAATACAGCCGACACTTAATCCTCCCAACTCCAAAAAACGGCAGCAGATTTTAAAGGCATGTTATCTTTTCAAAAAGCCAGAAACCAATAACAGAAAAAAAAAACTGTCAGCTTTTCAGCTTCCTGAAGGTCCCTGAACGTATCGTCTGGTTCCATCGAGAAAAATCTGAGCTTAAAATCATGACGTTGACAAAGACAATCAAAATGGTTTCATTCTACAGGATTCATTTTTATAAAAAAGCTGCCAAAAATAAACAGTTTTCAACAGATCCTGTAAAAAATGAGTTTTCGGTGAACTGCAGGCAGTGTTTCCACAGACCAGAGAGGAGACGACATGAGAGATTAACAGGAAATCAATAAAATAAATGCAGCATGGCTCAGAAACAGAATACGGAGGAGCAAGTAGTTGAAGATACATCCAGCATGGTGAAACACATTTCTACAACTGATGAGCAGAGTAGAGAGAAAGATGGTTAGTTTGTAGAGGATTGTGATGCATCTGTATAGACATCTTGGAAAAACATGTTGACTGCAGGATCTTTCAATCTTTGTAAAATAAAAACAAAATTCAACTTTCAGTCATGATTGTTCTGTTTCTCTAGAGGTGCAGGACTTTATACTGCTGTGTAAATGTAGCTCAGTGAGGAAAAATGCAACAGGAGCAAAGAAACTTTAGATTGAGACTTTTCGGGTTTGTTTTTTAGGTGACTAAGAGACATTTTGCTGCTGACCTCATCCATAACTCAGCTTCCCTATTACTGCCTTCTTCTCCAAACTCTATAGTTTACCACCAAGCACCATCTTGGTACAATACAGACACATTCTAAAAGCTGAACATTCTGGACTTTTAAAATTCCCTGTGCAATATTATTTACTGTTCTTTATACATATTCTAGAGCATACTCTACATAGGTACTTTTCTACTCACATAATATCTGTGCAATATAGATAATAATCTGTGCAACACCACTAACACGTGCAATAATGTTATTTCTAATTAGTACTGACGTATATCCTGATTTATTTAGGTTAAAGATGTTTGCACTATCTTTGCTGCTGGAACAATGCACATTTCCCCAATAAAGGCTTATCCTATCTTGTCATTTATAAAAGTAAAACACCAACTATGGATTATTTGACTGCAGACCTACAGTTAGGGTAGAAGCATCACGTCATCTCTTTGCTGCCACCAGGGGAACATCATGAAACTTCTCCTGCATGGATTCGGCCATAAAACACCTTTTTATTTGCTTTATCTGAGCCTCGGTGGGTTTCTCCCTCGGTGGTGACATTATATTCAGCATGTTGCTACTGTAAGAGGAACTGCCAACTTCTGTGGCGTCTCACTAATTGGAGTCTGCAGCCTGCAGACCAAGACACAGACGGACTTCTCTCCTTTTTAACAAGCAAACATTTAGTTCTTTATGTACAGAGAGCGATTTAAACCTGACCCCTACTGAGCCTCCAGCAGCGCCGGTCAGAAGCAAAGGAAGAAAAAACAACCTGAGTCTGGTCTTTTGGGAATTTACATACAAAATCAAACTAATTCAAAGCGTAAAGAAGCTGATGCCCTGCAGGATTGTTTTAGTAGAAATGATGTGGGTTGAAATGGTGCAAATGAGCTCTGTGTTTAAAATCGTGCAAAAACCGCTCGAAGGTTTGCCTCATCTTCCTCTTTTCAGGCTTTTGTCTTCTAATCCGTCAGAGGCTCAGGTTTGACAGGAAGCAGCTATAAATATTGGGCCCCGCCTGCAGGTGCTCAGCGGCTCTTCTAATTATCACGACAGGAACATTAATCTGCTCTCACAGCGGCGTAAAGTTAGACCGGAGTCGCCCCGCTGCAGATCCTGACCCCTTCTGCAGTCAGTGATTCTACATACAGACGTGTTTCCCCCGAGGACGCCTGCACCGCCTTGGAGAGCACGATATGCACAGTCCTATCTGCAAAGAGGGAAGTCATTACTGTCCTGTGAGCTCACAAGCCTCTTGTGTAACACGCCAAAGCCAGAGGTGCTTTTTATCGTCATGAGGAAGAGAACAGATGATGTAATGTAAGCACATGCAGGATATTCATCACCTAAACAAGAACACGAGCTACGGTATAGTATGTCAGCTGCACATCCTTCCCTCATACATCCACACAGCAGTGGAGAACAAAGCGTGGGCTCCGGTCTGTGCTGCTGTCTGAACTCCACTGTGGGCGATGAGCAGAGGTGATGCAAGCTCAGGCAGCGGCAAACTCTCATTTCCCTGCTTCAAAAAGCCGCCGGCTCCACGGCGTTTCATGTCCTGGCAGCCGAGGCTTCCCTCTGCTCTGCCAGTGAAACCAGACCTGACCCAGAATCCTCCGGGCCGTCTCCTGCTCCGTCTCTGCTTTCATGTGGAGGTGAGCGTCGTGGGCTTTTTGTCTGAGTGGGTTTCAGTTAGATAATTACGGAGTCTCCTCTCCATCCGGCGACCCGTCGTTCAGCTTCAATTAGCACTGAGTGGAGACGAGTCCAGGCGGTGCTTGATGCTGAACGACGGCGACCCATTGTTCAGCATCGAGCACCGCCTGGACTCGTCTCCACTCAGTGCTAATTGAAGAACACGATGCTAATTAACAACGACCCTTAATTGGCATGACTTAACGTCCCCGCTTATCAGTTTCAGCAGCTTGTGAGGTTCAGCAAGTGATTAAATCTTCATTTTCCAACATGCACACATGGGAACAGACCGATGGCTCCATCATTTACGGGCGGTTATGATCCGAACACCGACGACTGATCCCAGCAAGCTCACAGCAATCATGGAGGTTCACAACGTGGGCCTCTCAGATGAAACAGACTCGACTATTGTAGAGGAGAGTTCAGAGAAATCCTATGAATATTCATGAATAAGAACATGACAGTGAGGAGTATGGAAGCCTACATCTGCCAGCAAAGAAAGAACAGATGAAAATAAGATGATTACTCGAGGATTCGTCTAAATAAAGACCCCTCATGGTTGATTTACCAGTTGATCCAGTCTCCACCTTTAGTCCTGAGCTCTGGGTGGTGACTGAAAGAATGAGATACCTCCTCTGTAGGACGGTTGGAGATGAGGAGATCCTTGACGTCAGAAGGAACCAAACAGAGTAACTCCAGAACTCTCTGGAGGGATTGATAACATGTCTGTCCGCTGCCATCATGACTCCAGGTAAACGGAACAAAATGCACGTATGGAATTTATTTTAAATTACTATTTTCATAAGTGCAGTTAAACCTACAGAGCAGAGCTTTTGTCTTCCCATGATGCACCTCTCCACTACCCTCCAATGCATTACATTAGTTTGTGATGCATCTGAAGTTTGTTGGTAATCAATGGATCTTATTTAATGGATTTAATGTCACTTTTTTTGAGTCAATCAGTCACAGACGGGTTGGAACTTAAGATCCTGGAAACTAAAAAACGGAGGAGAAGCTTTAAGGGTTTTCCTGAAACTAACCAAGAAGGTGTGGTGCCTAAACTTAACCAAACCTCTGTGTGGTATTTTCCTGAACCTAATCACATTTTTTAGGCGTCTAAACCAAACTGTAGTCTCAGAATATCGGCTCTGATTTAGCGTTGTGTGATCTGGTTGGTTAGAACTTGAATCTAACAGTCATTTATATGCAGAAGTCTCACATTCTAGCTTTAAATGTGACGTTAATTGTGATTTATCAGCGTTTCTATTGGTGTTGTGTTCTTTTCCTGGTTTTCCGTAAACACAAAAACACATTCAAATCTCATTTTACTGCTAAATAAAGTGCTCCATCTATATAAAAACAAACAAATAATATTTCTGTGCTATAAAACGAACTCGTTGACATCAGATCTTCAACAAGCCTTTTAGTAGTTTTTATTATTTCTTATTTGGGGTTATTAAATCTGATGTTTTCCCAGCATGCAGGTGAAACGCTGAAAGAAATATTTATAAATCTTTCCAAGATTAATTTCAGAATTCCAATAAAAACCCTGATTAGTGCCTGAAAATTAGAATTTGTGTTTGATGATGGAGCCATAAAAGTGAAAGACACAAATCAAATCCACAATACTGAGCAAGAAATTACCAGAGAAACGTTTTCAGCGTCGCTTCGTCATTTTAACTCGTGTTTTATAATTAACCTCTGGGGTTTTATTGGAGCTAAACGTTGCTAATCTCTCATGCAATCTCACCAGGAGTGTTAGCTTTTTTAATCAAAGTTTTTAACATCCAGTCATGCTCATGTTTTTGCAGAGAAACTGGGATTACTGAGAGACACTTAAACACCACATAGACCACATAGTAATATTCGGAGTAGACAAAATGAACTTGCTGGAATTACTGAGAGACACTGTTTAAGTGTTTGCAGAGCTACAGGTAGAAGGATTATGGAGGCTAACAGGAGGATATATGAGGATAAAGGAGCTGCCAAACAAACCTTTTTTTTCAGGGTTTTTGTCACATTGCAAAGCCGCTTTGGCCACAAGAAAGTTACGGAGGAACACATTAACTACAGCTGATTTATGAGGCTGGACTAATTGAACAAGCAAAGCCTCTAAATGAAGTGTTTGTATTTTACATCTGCTGCAGAGGAAGCCATGAGGTTTGATCGATAAAGGCATGTAGGTGTAGGAGAACCTGCAGGACATCAGCTGCTGGTGGGGTTGAGACTCTTGTTGTCAGGCCTCTGTTCGCTGCTGCTGCTTCTGTAAACATGGACAAATGTGCCCTACAGGAGCGAGAGCCGCCCTGCAGCTCCCCCACGCCTCACACTAATGAATTTTTAAAGACAGCATCAATCAAACTGCAGGCCAGATCAATAGAGCATGGAGTGGATTTCAGCTGCGCTCTGGAGGGAGGTTTGGGTACAAATACGGTTTCCATTTTAATCACCTCAACGCAGCTTCGGTTAAAGTCGACCGAGAGCAGGGCATCATCAAACCACTAATTAAAGAGATTAGGGAGCGTTTATTATGCCTGACCCTACGTGGCTGATTAGGACGTCCACTGAACAGTCAATCATTTGAATCACTCTAGAAAACACTGTGGTCATTAATCCTCATAAGAAACAACATCTGTCCTCGTAGTTTCAATTGTAGCATCTGGACTTGCTTGAGTTTGTCCAAGATGTTTCACCTCTCATCTTAGATGAGATGAGAGGTGAAACATGAGGTGAAACATGAGAGGTGAAACAAGATGTTTCACCTCTCATCTCATCCAAGATGAGAGGTGAAACATCTTGGACAAACTCAAGCAAGTCCAGATGCTACGATTGAAACTACGAGGATAACCATGACCTGGATGACTGAGAACCTTCACAGACACATCTGTCCACCAGCATCATTATAGCCACAAAACCAGCATCAGGTTTACAGGAAAGCAACAAACCACCAGGACACATGTAGACACGATCAACAGATTGTAGTTTCAGCCACTAAACAAACCTTACAGACACACAGAACTACTCCTGAAGAAGAGATGACATCTACTCATGAGGCAGACTGGTACATCTGAACAACAAGGAGGAACTCTGGTCACAACTTTACTTATTTGATTAATTTATGAATCTAAAATGTCAGCAGACTCCAACTAACCACATAAACATCGATCAGGGACTGATGTTGTTAAGGTAGACGTGAAATGTCATCCGGACAACTTTATATTTAGGCAGTTTTGTACAACTTCTTTTGAGTTTTCCATCTTTTTAGTCTCCAACCTTTCACAGAGCTTCAGTAAAACACCATGTAATGTCTCATTTTTCACTCTAATTCAACGCACCTGTTTCCACTACTTAATTAAATGCTCGGTTAAAGACAAAAAAATATTCACATTTACTGATTTAGATAGACAGTTTAATGAGTTAGGCTGACATAATGCTGCATCAACTTAATATTTTATGTAATTTAAACTCATTTTTCTGCATAAGTTGATTTAAAACTAAATTTAAGTTGCGGTAACTTAATAAAATTGGCTTAATATCTTCATTTTTCTGGATTTTACTTACAAGTGGTCTTTGGTTTACGAATGAGATCCGTTCCTACGATGCGTCATAAGCCGATTTTCGGTGCAAGTCGGATTTTATACCTAAATTATACCTAAATTAATACCTTAAGTCACTCACACTTTGTCCTTGATTATCGTCGCGACCGTCGAACGACTTAAGCCTACATGCGGCCAATGTTCGTCGGCGTTTCTCCCTTCTCAGAGCACTTTACAATGTCTAATTTCACTTCCATGGTGATGGCTTTCCTTTTTGTCGAAGCACTGCCATCAGAAGAGTCTGCCTTACGCCTGGGAGCCATAATAAAGGGCAAAAAATAAACAAAATAGCAAAAACTAAGAGCGGGTTAACACGCAGCAATCAACAATGGCAAACTCAGTGATGCTTTCTTCTTCGTTGTTACACCGCGTGACTCAGTGTTCTCCCCATGACAGTGTTTGCCACTGCGCATCAGCAAGTAGTTCTCACCGAGTATCATATTATTTATGAACCAAACCGCTTATGTCGAAACTAGGTTTTTTAAGTAATTTATGGGAATCGTTCTTAAACACGAAACATCGAAACATGAGACCGTCGTAAACCGAGAACCTCCTGTATTTAGTTCATTAAGTTATTTATTTTAAAACATTCAGTTGTAGAAGAAAAGCTCATTCTAACTCAAGAAAGTTTGTTGTTTGAACATAATTGTATTAGACGTGGTCAAATTTCCAAATGCAAACTGCTGTAACAAGGTTTTCTTCTTTTGTTTATGATATAATGTTCAGCTCCTCTATGAAAACAGCTCATCTACAGCTAAAGGAGAACTCGAATGTCTTCTGTGCAGTTTGACGGTTAGAATTCCATAAATTATGGAAAAAAAAGAAAGTTTAATTCCTTTATTTTGCAAAAACTGACAAATCATGTACAAAACCTTTCCCCATGCCTCTAGAAGCACCTCTTACTCCAAACATGGCGACTCTCTTTGTTTCCTCTAAACCAAAAAGATTTTTTATTAAATCACTGTTGATCACAGCTGAGTCACTAAAGGCTTCACAGTTGCGCCAAAGAATGCAGAATCTTTCATTTTTTATAAAATCTAGTTTGTGAAAATGGTTTATTTTTGTAGAATGAAGTGATTTTAATCAAATATTAAGATTTTAGGCTCAACTTTTAGTCATTTTTCCAAAGTTCAAGGAGAAAAAAAGGCTCTCGTCTCTGATAAATGGTGTATTTCTGTGATTTAAAAAAAAAAAAAGATAGTATGCTTTTTAAATCCATCAATGGGTTTTGGAGTTGAGGATAGTTCTTCCTCTCCTCTCTGACGTCAGTGTATATCTGCATCACTTATAGATCTTATTTAAGAGAAGGTTAACTCTTAGTGTCGTGTTAATTCATTAGATTCATCCACTCCATCTAATATGAATAGTTTCTGTTTACCTGCCTCTCAGATAAAAGTGTCTCCTCCTCACGTCTTCCCTCCAGTCGGCTTTTGGGAGGCGAGAAATTGCTTAAAGATTAAGAGCAGAATCTGAAGAGGAAGTAATTCCTCAGCGCTCCGGCGCCGTGATAAGAAATCGAGAGGGGAGTAATCCCTTAAATCAAACATGATTCAATTAAATTAGAAATGTTGGGAGGAATACAGAGCAGGAGCAATATCATCAGAAATGATAAGTGGACGCAGAAATGGAGCGAGAAAGGAAAGATAAATGAGAAACAAGGAGATCCATTCGTCTCTTATTCCAGTTTCATCTGAGCTGAGCTGAAGAAACAGGAAAGATGTTCACAGGATTCACTGGAACAAACTTTTAAATTGGTGAAATGAGTGGACAGATGTCTGATCTGTTTGTTGAGAAGAAACAGTTCTGGCCTCGAGCCAGATGTGGAGTCAGAGGAGCAGAGGTGGAGCAAACGGACGCTGAAGGCCAGAGGCTGCTATGACGCTGAGCTGAGGTTCATCTCCAGGGTGACTCGGCTCCATAGCTCCGGTCTGGTCGGATGCTCTGAGGCTGCTCTCCGTCTAGATTCTGATTCCAGATCTGGACAGTGCTGCCTCTGGCCTCAGGAGTCATGCAGCCCATAATAATGTTAAAGAGACGCTTCAGTGAGAATCCCACAAAGACAAAGCGCTAATTTAGAAAAACCTCCTGAGACATCACATATGTCACTCTTTTTCAGCCAGTTTACTTTCTAAGGAATGGGACTTTTTGGAAATTAGCTTGATTTTAATCGATATTTTTATGTCAATGAACCGAAGGAAAAAGGCCTGATGAAGATATATCAGTGAAATATCACAAATAAATGCATCTTAAGTTAGACGGTGTGTTCTGGATGTTGCTCATATCGATGAACCTGCAGGAAGTTATCATCCAAACCTACAGTGCGACTCATAAAAACTTCTACTGGCTTTGAGTTGATATCCTGAATGTCCTGAATCGACAACCATCATCGTCATCGGTTGACTTAAAGCCCAAATCAGGCCAACAGAAACATGATGCCTCATCTGCTTAATGTAAATGAATGCAGCGACGGCAGCCCACGGTTCGAAACCACACAGCCAGACGAGCTGTAGCAAAAACCGACAACAAAACATCCAGAACATGTGAATCAAAATCCAGTGGAAGGTTGAGGAATAAACCTGCAACTTCATAACACTTAAAAAGAGAACGTTTGGTTCAGTATATGTTTGGCAATACGACAGTTTAACTTTCACTGCTCTCATAAAGACGGTTTAGTCAAAGCTGAGTGATCTTAATTGTCACCTGCATTAATATTAACCTCATAAGGAGGATCTGAGGTTTGTGTCCTGTGTTTCCACTTATGAGTTAAGTCTACATGATGTGGACCGAGTTCAGCAACATGGATGAACCAAAAACAGCAACCAGGGGAAGATTGGTTCCACACAGAACGGTTAGAAAACTCAGCAGCAACATCTGACTTTCTACAGTATGCTGGGTTGATGGAGTGCAAAGTCAACTAGTGATGCTTTCTGAACCACATGTAGCTGAATGTCACAACAAAACAGACAGAATACTTTAGAAGTGTAAGTAGTAGTAGTAGATAAACTAATCCAAGTAGAACAGAGGTCTACAGCAGCATTCAATATAATGAAAGACAGCTGGGTATAGAAAAGTGCAGCATTGTAGCAGCAAATGTCAAACCACAAAACACACACATGCACTATGTTGCAAAAGTGCACGACAAGCAAGATGCAGATGGGTCATTCCATGCCAACTCAGCGAAGTTGGCTGTCTTGACCATCTCAGACTCTGTTGAAATTTTGCAGGAATGATCTTTGGCATCTGAAACTGACCATTTTTTAGCTGAAATTCCAACATTTTTTTAATCACTTATTACCCAATAAAAATTTTCAATAAATCTCTCGCGAGTTGGAAATTGAACCAGATGCCACTTTCAGACGTCCATATCTCTCAAAGTATATGTGCTAGAGTCTTCAAACTTTCAGAAGTTCAGAAGAAGGATATTGAAACTTGTCGCACCAGTAGATGATACTTCCATCTCTTACCATCCCAAATTTCATCAACCTACCCATGGTTCAAGATGTCCATCTGACCGTTTGGAAATTAACGACTTTGATTGGCCATAACTCCCATTTCGACTAACACATCAAAGCATTAGTAATGCCATTCAGATATTATTCTCACAACAACATTGATTTGATCAGATATATCATATATATATTTTCCTAATCTTTTGAAAATCCACTTTATTTATGATTTTTGAACAAATCCTGATTTGAGAGGTCTTAAACAAAAAACTGAGTCTTGATTGCCAGAAGTTGCTACATTCTCTCCATTCAATAGAAACTTCTGAACATCTCCTGAACATGTAAAGACTCTAGGACATATACTTCAAGAGATATGGACGTCTGAAAGTGGCATCTCCTTCAATTTCCAACTCAAGAGATTTATTTATTTCCATTGGGTGAAAAATGATGAAAAGGTTGGAATTCCAGCTTTAAAATGGGCAGACGTCAGTTTCAGATGCCAAAGATCACTCCTACAAAGCTTCAACAGAGTCTGGACATTGAGCGTCTCATTGTCACTAATCTGATCATAGAAGATAAATCTCTTTTTGTGTTGTGAAGAAGTTTCTTTACAGATCAGTTCAGATGATTGTGCTGCTAATTTAACTCTACATAATCCACATGTCCTTGGATTCTGTAGCAGCCGACACCATCCCATAATCTGCAGCCAAAGAGAAACACAGCAAGTGTTTTTCTCTGTTTTCCTGCCAAGCAAAGGATTTGACTGAAGAGACGACATAAAGGAGCAGAGCTGTTTGGATGGAAGCCGGCTGCATTGTCTGATTCTCAAGGACGTTTTGCGTCCCATCCTCCGCCGAGTCCTCCACCCTTCCTCTGAGCCCCGCCCAGCCATATTGTGTTGACCTCCGTCACACTGAGCTTCCAACAATTCCAGCTGCTTAGAAAACAGAAAGCCATGTAAGCCTCTGGAGCCGCGGGGACTGGAGATCCCCGGGGTAAAGCTGGGAACATTCAGAGAAACTCCACAGTGTCTCTTTTGGACTTTTTTTTTTCCAGAAGTGAAGATTTTTTAAGTCGCTCTTCACAGAAAATTGGCTTTTTAAAAAGTTGAAAAGCCAGAGAAGCTCATGAGCAGCACAGGTTCTTATGAAACAGGGTAATTAAAGGCAAACTGTATCTGAAGTGTGCTGAAAGCACATTGAGCTGATCCATTCACACTCATCCATTTATGAAACATGCCAGTGACTCAGTTCTTCCCTGTCATCGGTTACGTCAAACATTCTGAGCCCTCAAGATATCATCATAGAAACACTTCTGCTGCTGCATCGTTGTCACATGCAGGAAAGTCACAATGAATAAACCAGTGGATCTATTCATGTTCTGCCTATAAGAAGCCCTCTAACAATGCATGAAAGAACTGCACCTCTAATCTTTACTTTAAATAAAGCTTTAGAATATACAGTATCGTCAAGATAACAAAGACAGTCAGTGAAGGGATTTCAGATCGTAAAAAGCTCTTTGCTTCTGCTCAACTCTCTTTGTTCAGGCTGCAGATAAATCTGACTCGTTTCTTAAATCAGATCTTTAGGCCTGTGTGCACTAGTACCCTATGTGGTAGCACCTCCAGCAGGTTCTTCTAGCTTTGACTATGCAGAAACTTCTACAAGTGCCAGCAGACTATTCATTTTGGTGCCATAGACTGTGGTTCTGCATGGATGGATTCTGCTCAGTCACTGCAGATTTGATGTCATTGTTGGCTGCTGCACTGCGACTGATATCCAAATTCAAGTGTCCAGAACATCTAGACTGAGACTCATCTGAAGAAGTCCAGTAGAATTGCATTGTTTACCGTCTAGACTTTTAAAAATCAATCTCGATATGCCAAAAAATACAAGTCTGACTCCCTAGATGTAGACTTTGGGTAGAAATCTGACATTTCTTGGGTGCAGTTGATACAGACGTCGCACAACCTTCTAAAAGCAGCAACTTACATGCAGTAAATGGCGTTTTGGATTATGCAGTGAGGCAGGTCTGGTTTGCTCAGTTGGTAAATTAGTCATTTTAATTGCAATTAAGGTCCATGCAGGAAAAACAATCCCCCCATCACTGTTTCACAGGGGCACCATGCCTGCATCCTGGGCTTAGCACTGCCCAAGACAATTTGGCTTGTTTGCATTTCTTTAAACCATCACAGTGTTTTTACCCCAATAGCAGAATGATAACGAGGTGGTGTCAGACCATTCTCTAGCACTAACAGCACTGTGGAGATAGATCTGGCTACTTAACTGTGCAAAAATAGCCTCCGTTATTTTGTTAGGAAACTAGGATACCATATATGCAATAGATCGGTGGAGGCCTCCGTAACCAACAGTGATTTAGAAGCATCATTACAAATTCTGGGATTCCAACAGCAACTCTTAATTTAATTAGACCAAATTTAGCTCATAAAAACCAACCAGGACCAGCAGAGTCCTACAGAGACAGACGAGACCGTTTCCACTGACTTGTACAGATCTTCAGGCTTTGACAGTCAGGAAGGATCACACATAAACACACTAAAGAAGACATTAAACAAAGGATCAGTGAGCAGACAGGCTTTTAAATCCTGTTCAAACAGCCATTCTTGCACATTGTAACACCAAAACAAACAACCAGCAGCTTGTATTGTGTATGTGCACAGCGAGAAAAGCACTTAAAGACCAGCACTAAACTGCAGATAGACGTAGTTGGAGAGCATAGAGGAGCATGAAGCAGCCATAGAGCCAGATAGGACTAAAATCAGAACTAAAGTCTGACTCTAATTCTTGACCCAACCAACTTCAAATAACTGCAGATCTTGTTCCATAACTGCTGGATGTGTAAATAAGCAGCTGTTGGATTTCTATGAGCTTCAAAAGTGATGATAACTGTGTTCACAGCTCGTTTCTGCTGCCCCCAAGTGACCAAAAACATCAGTCAGAGCTGTTGGACTTCTTCAGGCCTGCAGGTGACGGATTCTATTTTCTCCAGACGCTACACAGAACTAAGAGTAAAGACTTCTGACTGCAATCAATACAGAACCTCATTCACCTGGGAGAACCACAAATTTAGACTGAAGCTCCCAGAGAGACCTCAGTCCTCAGAAAATCGCTCTTTCTGGAACATCTTTAGCTCTTTTGCAATCCAATCTCAGTCATTATGTGCAGCTACTCATCTCACACTGTGTTTAAATCATTCAAACTTAATGCAGCTGCACATGTTTGGTGTGTAAAACTAAATGTAAAAACACAGTGAATGTGGGAATGTTTGGTATCCCAGCTGCAAACTAAACTCTCTCAGACCACTACAGGTCATGGGGATGGCATCTGCTTTTTAAAATCTAACATATGCATGACATATAAAGTTTATTCACAGCCCTTTCTGCTTGTACTTCCATCTCTTACCTTCTGCACCACATCTTTGGAGGATAAAAGCCTCATTCCCAACATGTCGGAGTCGTTTTTATGCTTCTCCTGCGTTTCCTGTGCAGATGGCGTCGTCATGGTTTGCCTCCAGCTCCAGAGTTCTGGTAAAACAGAAAACAAAACATCTTTTTTTTTTTTTTTTTTTTTTAATCTGGGAAGCATAACCGCCCCCGCACACTACATAAGATGGGCAGAGAGAATACAACAGGGGGTACACAGGCTTCAGAAACAACCATTCTCCCTGCAGACCAGATGGTAATATCCTCCAATATATTGTTGCAAGCAAATATTCTCATTTTGTGGCTTCGGCTCTGATGAAGCGACGCCTTAATTCATGAGGGAGAGAACGTAGTCAAGCAAAATTAAAAAAGAGAGAGACAGAAAAACTTAATTACATCTGAAGGATGGAAACACAGATTTAATATAGAGCTGTTTATGAGGGGATTGAGCTCAATTTGGATGAAATAATGTGAAATAACACAACAGAAACTGCCAAAGACTATTGATTTCCCTCTGAAACAGCCACACCTGCCAGGGAGGCTGAGTGTATTTGTACAGGCTGTCAGCATCAAGCATCAGACACTAAGACTGTTGTCAAGCAGAGACGCTGAAAAATGTTTCCCACTGTTTCCTGATTAAGAGACAGAGAGGATTAGATAGATCACCAGAGAGCTGCTCAGAGGCCACCCTCAGAGATCTGTTAAAGGAGGATTCATCCCCCCTACTCACTCATGCACTCTTAACATCCATCCATCGCCTGCACAGCTGCATGAGGCCACAAATGTCATGAAAGGCCACAGGGACTGTAAACCAACACATCGATAAGGTGGACGATCGACGGCCTAAAGCTCCTGTGATGAACCTGTAAGGACAGGAGCCAGAAAGCTGCAGACTAATGTGGCCCTTTGTCTTCATCACGGATGCACCCATGCTTAAGGCCTTCTACTAGCGACCGTCGACGGCACGACTCGGCAGCTGGTGCGCCAGTTTGTCTCGTACATGTTCAGGAAATAACAGGTTGAGATCTCTGTTGCGATACGGTCCATTGGTTCTGATTACGGACAGAAGGCAAACCTGCCAACACGCTGACAGCAGAGTAATGGCTGCTTCTGTAAACCTGCTGCAAACTGTACACAACAGAATGGAGTATACCGCGGTGCAATATCACATGAACATCAAATGATTTAGAATTCTACCGCCTTCAATTATTGTATTTTTGTGAGCTCACAAGTACAGTTTTAGGTGATATTGCATTGGGATGTACACTGATCAGGCATAACATTATGACCACCTGCCTAATATTGTGTTGGTCCCCCTTATGTGGTCAAAATGCTCTGAACCATTGGGCATGGACAAGAGGACCTCTCAGGGTGTCCTATGGGGTCTGGCACCAGGACGTTGGCAGTGGATCCTTTGGGTACTCTGGCTTGTGCAGTGGGGCCTCTGTCAATCCAACTTGTTCCACTGCATCCTGTTGATCAGAATGGGGTCTAGGAAGTTTGGAGGTCAAATCAACATCTTGGGCCATTGTCATGTTCCTCAAGATGTTCCTGATTGGTTGATGTTGTTGCCATGTGGTGGGGTGCATTTTCCTGTGGGGGTAGGCCAGTGACATTTGGGATTTCCATTTGCATGAGGGAGTGTGCTTGTTCTGGGACAATGTTTATTTGGGTGTCTAAGTCACGTCAACACGGATGTTAAAATCCAAGGTTTTCCAGCAGAACACCACATAGTACCAATATGATCAATGGTAATGATCTCTTCACCTGTCAGTGGCTTTAATGTTGTGGCTGATCGGTGTAAATGAAACTGAATTTAATTAAATTGAATATGGAAAACTGCCTCCTGGAGTACTTTATTGTCTTCTCTGAGAAATTAGCATATTAACTTTATTTCATCACTTTCAAAGTTGTATCTTTTGTTATACTGCACATGAGGTGATTACTGCCCAATTTTCACCTGAGAACCTCAGTGGAGTTTTTTTTGCTCACAAACTATATCGATGAAAAGACTTTTCAGACGCCCACTTCTTACAGTCAACGTTTTTCCCTTTCAGTTTACAGAACAATTACTGCTGCCAGTCACTGTGGATTTAAAATAAAACGATAAGGTATACTTGGTTCTACCTTTTCCAAGTTGCTCTGTCACCGAATCCTGGAAAATCTTCTAAATTTGCAGTTAAATCGTCATAATCAGCGTCATGATACTTCCTCCGACTGAACAGTGATAAAACTGCCCTTTCCTCCCATTCTCTTGCTTCCTGAATGCTCCCCTCAGCCTTCATAAAAATGAATAGGGAGCTGAGGAGCGCATCAATTATTCAAAGTGAATTACTGAGCATTTTTTTTTTCATATTCGACACAGAGGATAATGTGCACAGGCTGCTCCAGAGGTATTTTTAGGATTATATCATGATGGATATCAGTGCCTCATGATAGTCACATGAAAACTAATACAAAATGTCCAGGTTGGATCAATGATAACACATTTGCTTTCCTTGTCATCATTATATATCAGCACTGATTTCTTAGGAACCAACAAGGATTACTGTTAGTGTGAGGCAGCATCACCTTATTTCACAATAGTGAAACACCTGACACCTTATACTTAGTCTGTAAGCTTCATTAAAGGTAAATCATGCTGTTTACCGGTGAGCTTCTGGTAGCTCGACTCTCAAAGATCCCATCTCCACTTTGATATCTGCTGCCTCAAGGACTGGGATCGTTTTTATCACAGGCAGCATCTGTTCAGTAAAGAAAGCTTATTTTCAAACCAACATTTTTATTATTTTGACATATCTGAAAATGTCTCCTGCTTGTCCCCTTGAGCACATACTTGCACATCTAAGTAACAACCAGGCACAGATGGAGGCTGCACTCACACTGAAGAAGAGTGTGATGTTTATTTCCATAGGGTGACAAACCCAGAGCTAACCTACATCAATCCCAGATAGACATATTCTACCTGTTCTTGTACTTAAAGATTACCCATGGACATGTTGGAATATTTACAAAAGTAAAAAGTTAAAGCTTCCAGCAGCTTCTGCAGCGCAAGTACTGACAGAACTAAGAAAAGGTTTGATAAAGCTTAGAGTTAAGGCTGATGACCTCTGAACAGTTATGTTGCTGTGGGCAGAGGCAGCTGGGAGATACAAAGGAGCTTGGTCAATTAGAAGAAAGACTTTAAATTCCAATCTCCAGTTCAAGAACTCCAAGGTTTCTCACAGTAGTATATTATATAAGTGCAACTATTTGGTTAGATAGTGTGTTTCTGGAGTATTTAGAGCCAAATACAATAATTCCAATCTTGCTTGAAACTGCTCCATTTCATCTGGCCCTAGTAATAAATGTAGCTGGGGGTAATCTTGAAAGCAATGGGAATTTATGCAGTGTTTCCAGATAATATTGCCCAAAGTAAAATTAAATAAGATGAAAACAGTTCAATCACAAAACCTTCTGGCAATACCTGACTAACTTTTGCATGCGTGGAACACACAAAACAAACTGTAATCTATTCAATAAATTATAATTTAATCCAGGTGCTTCTTTTAACCCCAATAATATATTTCAGTCTCCGTGATAAAAGGTTGTGTTTATTGGTGTCAAATGCAGTACTGAGGATCTACCAGGACAACTACAGAGATGAGTCCACTGTCTGAAGCTATAGGGTGCTGTTTATGTGCAACAATGCACCGTAAATCCTGACTGTTCTTGTGCAAATGGCCTCAAAACTGATTTGCAACAGCTTTTACAAGAATTTTAACATTACAGGCAAGCTTAGTTCTAACATTTAGCAGTGGATTAATATGAGTCAATTGGTTTGGCCATCCAACACTTGGTTTGAATTGTAAAGTATGCTGGTCACTCTGGTATTTATTGTGGATATTCCTGAATCCCAGATTATGCCTCCTATTGATTTTGTTGACCGCTGTGACCGTTGACACAGCACCAGTGAGGTGGTAATCCAAATGTGCATGTGACCAACAGTTGCTCCAAGGCAAGTTATAATAATAATAATATGGGGGGGTGTCTTGGGTCACAGCTACATGGCCAAATACAAAGAATGTGTTCCTACAGTTTGCACTATTCCATTTGCTGCTGTAACACTGCAAATTCCCCCCGCTGTGGGATCAATAAAGGATTATCTTGACATGTGAAGTGACATGGCATGTTTTTTCACGCCTTTTCATGACACCAGACTGGTAGCTATAGGCCTCCAAGCTCAGCTCCCCCCAGCCTGTAAGACAAGCCACATGCTGCACCGGCATCTCTGCCAGTTAGCTTCTACCACCCAACTCACCCACCTACGAGGAGAAGCACCCGGATCAAATTCCAGACGCCGCACTCTACTCCAAGAAGAGCCCTGCCAAGCCTCTCTCACCTCTTCAGACTGTGATATTAAACTGTCCTTTTAGACGCTGCCAAATGTGTCTCATGTCCTACATTTGAGTCCAGGTTAAAACTGTTTTCTCATAATAAGTTTGTTGTTGTTGTTGTGTTCAGCAGTTTTGCACGGTGGTGTGTTTACTCTTTCTGGCCCTTCGTTGAGGCTGGCAAACAGAATGTATTCACTTGTTTTTGTTGATGTGGGTGTGTCATGAATATTCTGCAGACTGTTGAGTAATATATCACCACCTGTGGCAGACAACTCGTACTCTCTGAGTGTTATTATTTGGAGAACGTCTGAACAGAATGTGCAGAGTCAGTTTTTAAAATAAACTGTACTCGATTCTGCTCTGTCCTTATATTTTCTTTTGTTCTTACCTTGTGTTTCTTTTCTGTGTGCATTCTGTGTCTCTCTTTTTAGATTGGTTTGGACCTCTCCGGTGTTTTTTCTTCCTCTCCTTTTTGGTTGTCTTCCCTGCCTTCATTAGTGTCCCCTGTGTCCTATTTCCCCATTAGTTCTCTATGTACTGTATATACAGTCCTTTCTACCCTTTTCTTTCCCTGTGTTCTTTACTATAAGCCTCCTCGTGTTTTACATTGTCCCCAGTGTTTTTGTTTTCTTGGTCTTTACTTACCTTTTTGGCTTAACCTTTATTTCTCTTGGAGTTTTTTGTGAACTGTCCTGCTTGGACACTCATTGTTGTGATTATCCCTGGTGCCTGCCCTTATGTATTTGCAGACAGTCTAACATTCTGACAGAATAGTAGAAAATACCATAAAGTCACTGTTGACCCACAGCACAAAATCTATATTATGGTTAAAAATAATGCTTTTGTAATTGTTTTCTAGGAGCCCTGCATTCAGAAACACATCAATTTGAACACATCCACACCGCCATGATCAGAAAGAAAACATAACCTATCACCTGCTGCTGAGAGACATTTGGTCAGGATGGTCAAGAGTCAACCAAGAATCAGCAAAAAGCAGATGTGCAGTGAATTAGAAGCTGCTGGAACACAGGTGTCAATGTTCACAGTCAAATGTGTTTTATATGTGTTCTTTGGACAGGAGAAACAAAAATAAAGCTGTTTGATACAATTACCTGAAATATGATTGGAGGAGAAAAAGTGACGCCTTTGACCCCAAGAACGGCAAACCTTCTGCCAAGCATGGTGGTGCCAGTATTATTCTCTGGGGCTGTTTTGCTGCTAGCAGAACTGGTGCTTTACATAAAGTAAATGGTATAATGAAGGAGGATTACCTCCACATTGTTCAGGAAAACCTAAAATCATCAGCCAGAAGGTTGGGACTGCAGTTGGGTGTTTCAACAAGACAATGACCCCAAACACACATTAAAAGTGGTACAGAAATGGTTAAATCAGGCTAGAATTAAGGTTTTGGATTGGTCTCCCCAAAGTCCTGACTTAAATCCCATTAAGAACCTGTGACCTACGCAAAAGAAACAAGCCTGTTTCACTGACTCAATCGTGGATAATTAGGAGTTATAGGAGTTATTGAAAACTGCTGATGGAGGTTACAACTCCTACAATTCACTATGTTTTGCCTGTTACCAGAGCACAGAGTCCAGATTTTTATAAAGAGACAAGTTTGATCAGTTGTTAAAATTTGTCTGTCTAAATTAAGATACGATTTTATCCTGGTTATTAAGGTCTCATTGCTATTAATTAATTCATAACTTCTAATTCCCACATGTGGGACAAAAAAGGGCTGTGATGTTATATGTGTTTTTCAAAGGCACAGAGTACGACAGAAAGGGTCAATCATTGTAACAGTAATCAGGAGTCTAATGTGAAGAGGCAGCGGGGAGAGTAGAGTCAGTCCTCTGAGTGACACCTTCATGAAAAGCCATGACATTTCATCTGGACATATTTCCGCCAGCTTCCCACAGCAATGTGCCACAGCAAAGCACCCGCCAGCGACAAACTCAAGACCAGTCTTCCAGTTCGAGAAATGGCTCTGGAATTGTGCTATCACACATCTCTTACTCATTCACACCACTGGTCAGAGCGTACAATGAGTATAGAGAGATTCGTGACAAATTATCACCAGGAGAGATCATGTTGTCACACAGCAAATAAGGTCACCGGAAGAGATCATGTTATCACACAGTAAACAGACAAAGGGAATCTAAGGTATTTTTGTTTTCTAGTGAAGGAGATTGCAGTAGTTGAAAGGACACTGTGGTCTATGGAGGAGTGCAGCCGTAGTTTTATTTTAATGGTTTAAGTTTTTTATTAAGCAGCTTTTTAAATACAAGTATTTTACTGATGTTCTACAGAGACAAACATATTAAAATCACTATAAATATAAAGCAACTGTATAAAATGTATGGGGGAAATTAAGGGTGCTGAATCATATATTTCACTTAATTTATAAAAAGCAAGCAAGCCCCTGTGTTCATCCCCCTGGGCTCACTCTAAGGTTGTGGAGGGTGAGGAGGAGTTCAGACATCTAGAAGAAGCCTGAAGTGACACCTTTGCTTCTCTGTGTTGAAAAGGGCCCGTTGAGGTGGTTCAGGATGTCAGGTGCTCGTCTGGGCACATGTAGCTGGGAGGAGACCTGGAGGCAGACTCAAAACACACTGGATGGATTTTATGTCTCACTGTTCTGGGACCACCTTTGGATCCCCAGGAAGAGCTGGAGTGCATGGCTTGTATTCCTGCCAACATTCAGGTTTCATCACCATATTGACTTATTTCAGTGTGGGAGGGTTTGAAACATGTTTTCTAGATGAAATGTCTATATCTTACATCTCAAAAGGACCTCAGTCAGATAATTCTCTCTGCAGCATGTAGAGAACAAAATTCCAGTGGATCTACTGACATAACCAACTTTGGTTCCACTGCTTTCATCCGTACCTGAAGCTGTGTGCTGTGGTTAAAAAAAAAAAGAACATGATCATACTGCATTTTCCCAGGACCTGCTATGTTTATTATTACTGTTTGTCGATGATTCTCCAAGAGCAGCAACACTCACAAGGTGCCTGGGAGAAAGCTCTTGACCCAAGACATAAACTCCCATGCAGAAGAAAACAAACTAACTGAGGCTCATTCTGTCAATACTATACGTTAGATGCGTGCTTACCACTGATAGGTTTACTTCAGGGTCCACAGAAGCCTATTTCATTGTAACCCTCAGGAGTTTGCTACCCTGAAAGTTGACATCTGCACTGACCAAGGAGAAGCAGCAATCTGTTCTTTAGAGACATGCTCCACCCTCTGGTTTGTGTCTTTATTGGAGACGGATTCATGCTGCTGCAGGATAATGAGCCCAAACACACTCAAAGCTTCAACTTGAATACCAAAGAAGACCAAGGAATGTTGACGGTCATTGACTTTCCTCCACAGTACCTGACGTCAACCCCACTATATGGGGAACTTGAGATACTGAAGACTGATTGAAATGGCTGTCTTTTATTGCTCAAGCTAATGACTCAAAAAGTTTGAACTAATAAGGAGAAAGGTTGTAAAGAAGGTGAAGAAGGTTTAATAAAATAGCCGCAGTTGGAAAAACAAAATGCCAATAGATGAAAGGGCTCATCAGAGTTGGGACTGAGAGTGTTTCGCAGCACAATATATATCAAAACTTACCACGCACTGGTACTGTAAATGGTAATAAAATGCTAATTCAAAGATCATAAGAGTTCAAGAAAGTTCCTCTAATTAAAAACAATCCTTCTCTTGTAATATCACCAACTACCACACGGCATTAATCTCTTCAGCATCATCTACTGAATCCACGGACACCAGAAAACTGTCTAACCCACATGGCTGCTTAAACATTTTGTTATATAATCGAGCTTCTTTCTCACCACATGGTAGCACTATTAAGCAGTATGAAGAAGCTGTCTATCAAGTGTCTTAGATTTTTGCTTCAGCAAATTTCAGCATGTTTCCGAAATTCCCAGAGACAGCTATTAAAAAAATAAAATAAAATTCATAATAAATGAATACAAATCCAACCTTTGAAGACATCTGCACTACAGTGATAGCAGGAATCTCCTAAACATACTTAACATCTTAGCTTTGGAACCCTGTTTATGTGTAGCAATATTATAATTAGGCCAAGGTGATAAATATTGATAAAACAGCTATTTGTTCCAGAAAAATACGCTTTATCGATAGCAATAGGAAATTATTCCATAAAATATTCAGTAGTTTCACTTAAATGCATCAGATGCAAACCTTGATAAATGTAAGGTGGATAATTCAAAATAATACACTTTTTTTCCCTGTTGGTCTTTATTTAAACTAAGTAATATTATCAGTGATCAATTGAAATGCATCATATATTTTAATAACTTCTCAGCTCTTATCGCTCTACCCTAAGATTGCTGATTGCTGTCAGCAGTCACACTTTTTAGAAATGGCCCCTTTCCCTTTCTACCTCATTATCATAGAATGAAATATTATTCAATTCAATTCAATTTTATTTATATAGTGCAAATTCACAACATATGTCATCTCACAGCGCTTAACATAGTAAAGTACAGACCTTATGAATTATAAATAGAAAACAGAAAACCCAAATATAACTGGGTATCATCTGCCTAACAATGGAAATGTGTGCAGTGCTTCCTAATAATTTTGCCTAGGGGAAGCATGTACAAAGTAAATAATATTGGTCCTAACACAGAACCAATATTATTTAC
>OMNN01038297.1:8465-25896 GCA_900302755.1 Chromis chromis | reverse complement strand
GATGCCGTGGAACCAGTTTGATTGACAGAGGCCCCACTGCACAAGCCAGAGTACCCAAAGGATCCACTGCCAACGTCCTGGTGCCAGACCCCATAGGACACCCTGAGAGGTCCTCTTGTCCATGCCCAATGGTTCAGAGCATTTTCGACCACATAAGGGGGACCAACACAATATTAAGCAGGTGGTCATAATGTTATGCCTGATTAGTGTAAATCTAGATGTCTCGATATCCCAAATCTGAAGGTTCAAGTCCAGTCCAACTAAAAACAGTCCACAGATTCTTTGTGGGGATGGAGCCCCTTCATGTCCTCTTTCCTGCACAGATTAGCTCTATTAGCTCCTCTGTCTGTAACTTGAAAGCTACTACCCTCATTGACAATGGTTAATGGGAGCCAGTGATCGTTGTAAGGACATCTATCAAATGAGAAAATATGGCATATTGTTTGGAAACACACCAGAGCCAAAGGAGTCACTGAGCTGAACAGGAGTCCTGTACCTTAAAGAGGTCTGGTAATCCATCATCTACTGGTGTAGAATAGTTTACATGTGCTAGAAATGGACCTGAATGAGTTGAAGAAACATTTTAAGTGAACTAAATCAAATTAATTGTGTCTCAAAAAAGTCATTTTACCACCTTGTTACTACTATTCAAGAATTTAATACTCAAAATGTGGTTAATCTGCTTCATCAGGACTGTGTGGTTTGGTTAAAAAAAAAAATTTCAGGACCCTCATGATTGATGATGATGCATCAATGTGCGTTACAGTAATAAGTATCACTGTTGCAGTCAGTTAAACAAACGCAAATTGTATCCATTACTTTGTGACACATTTTAAGTGTTATTATGAACTATAGCTTTAAGATAAATGTGTATGGAGTATAAACAGGCAATGCATTCCTCTGAACTGTAGAAGACAGGAAGTAAAAAGCAGCAACTAGAAGAAAGCATGATTAATCAAATAAGTATGCATATAGCTGAAATTTGTAATTCTGACATCCAATATACTCGTGTGCGTCTAAGGAAAAAAGTATTGTGCATGATGCTTTACATCTTTGTTGTACTTACAGTTGAAGTTGACAGGTCCTCGTTTTGTTCCCATCTCAGATAATAAACTCACACCAGCTGACATTAATATAAAAAAAACAAGAAAGATAAAAGTTATTTCGTCATCAGACTTTGAAAATGAATTGCCGTATACTCCTTCACTACCTACCAGAAGAGTGATATTACCTGTCATTAGGCAGATGAAGGCTTTCAACAGTATCTTCATTGTCTCAGTCAGAAAGTTTGTAGAGTTTTTGTACAGTTTCAATCCAAACTTAATAATAAGCTAAATTATTTAATTATTAGTCGTAAAGACATCTTTGTGCTCCGCTCTGACCGCCCTGTTTTATTTCACACTTGCTGCCTCTCTACGCAAATGAAGGAGGGACTTCTTCTTCTTCTTTCTAGGGTGTATCTTGAAATGTTTTTGCATGATGTTGCAGAAAGAGGATGTAGATATTTTTCAACAGAAAGACTGAGAGAGACAGAAAAGGAGAAGAGAAAGAGTGAGAGGGCTGAGTAATTATTCACCTGCTGCATCCCGTGATCTCTTCATCTGTTTGGAACCAAATCTAGTTGCACTTCACAGAACAACCACCACAATGTCCCTCCTATCATAATAATAATACCACCAGTTATTTAAAGCTGGGTGGAACATCACCAACCACTAATGTGATGTTAACATATTCTGTCCAGAAAGGAGGCTGAAACATTTAGTGTGTGCCAATGAAAATGTTGTTATTATAAAATTACCTGAAATAAACTTTTAATTTAACACACCCAGGGAGCTTTTTCAATTTGACATGACACAAGATCAGCAAAGCAGACAGACAAAACAGAAAGTGAAGTGTGAATACACACTGCCTAAATGCAAACCTCACTTTGTTGAAAAGGGTATTACTCTACTAAATGTTTCAGATTAAACATTAATTGTTCTTTGATGTAAAGAACATATTTTCCTTCAAATCAAGCTGCAGAAAAAGGCAAATGGTGACAGTAATGTCATGGTTTATAACCTTTTGCAATCAGTTAAGTCATGTTTAATGTGTGTCAGCGCGTAAAATAAATAGTAATATTCAATGATATCAAGTTTCAATTCTTTTTGAAAAAAGTAGAGCCTATGTATACATTTAAGCAAACTGCCACCATCAAGAGTGAGCTGAAGCAGCTGTTAGTAGTTCTTGTTTGTGCTGTAACCATGTATACATACATTCACATATCATTTGCACATACGCTGATCAGGCATAACATTATGACCACCTGCCTAATACTGGGTTGGTCCCCCTTGTGTGGTCAAAAATGCTCTGAGCCATTGGGCATGGACAAGAGGACCTCTCAGCGTGTCCTATGGGGTCTGGCACCAGGACGTTGGCAGTAGATCCTTTGGGTACTCTGGCTTGTGCAGTGGGGCCTCTGTCAATCAAACTGGTTCCACTGCATCCTGCTGATGCTTTATCAGAATGGGTCTAGGAAGTTTGGAGGTCAAATGAACATCTTGTGGGGGTAGGCCAGTGACATTTGGGATTTCCATTTGCATGAGGGAGTGTGCTTGTTGTGGGACAATGTTTATTTGGGTGTCTAAGTTTCATCAACACAGATACCAGAATCCAAGGTTTTCCAGCAGAACATCACATAGTTCCAATATGATCAATGTTATTCACTTCACCTGTCAGTGGTCATAATGTTGTGGCTGATCGGTGTCGAATAGAATAGAATAGAATAGAATAGAATAGAATAGAATAGAATAGAATAGAATAGAATATCTTTATTGTCATTGCAATTTGCAACAAAATTCGTCAATCTTTTAGTGCATAATAAATAAATACAAAGTGAATAGATAGCAGTAGGTTCTCAGGTCCAGACAGTTAGTGTGAGTGTTTGACAGAGTTCAGATTAATAAATTGTAAATTGTTCAAAGGAAAATTTTGGAATAATTGAGAATTGTCAGGAGGGGGACTCCTTGTGGCCACTGTCTGTACTGCAGACAGCAAAGGTTGCTTCTTTAGTAGAAAGCGTTGTGGGTTCTGTGGGTGTGGATTGTTCAAAGTTCTTTTTTCTTTCTTCAGATTAAAAAAAAAAAATTCAAGCTAATAAAACAAAATTATTTTATTTTTTGTTTGGTAAAAAAAAATGTTTTGGTAAAATTAAATTGATAAGATTTTCAATTTTCAGTCCTGCATATATTATTGTATTTAACCAGCAACATTGGAAACTCCCTATATGACTCCATATAATAATCCTATTGATTGGAAAGTAAAAATGTCATGATTTTCCAGAGGAAAGTACATTTGGTAAAAATTAAAAAGATTCTGCATTTATCCTGAGCATGATGGCTTTCACTGATTTCAATGTAGAAACTGTGAATCTGCCTTCTGATCATACTTAGAAGTCAGGGGAATATGTAGTGATTGGCAGTTATTGGTCAGAAAAACCGCCAGTGATGTACGGAGTCCCACAAGAATCAATTCTTGGGCCCCTCTTCCTGTATCCAAACATGCATCCCCTCTATCAAGTTTTCCAAAACTTAAGGGTTGCTTATCACTGGATCACTGTTAAAAACTGGACTAAATGTAATGTGCCCTTACTTGTTCTAAGTCTCTGAATAATCAGGTAAAGCATTTCTGTTACTAAGACGATCTGACCACAATGACATGTCAGAAGATGTAGATAATAAATGAAGTCACAGCTGCTGTTTCAGCTGCATAAATGGCGCACAACCCCTCTCTCAATTTGGAGATACATAGTATGATCCTGCTGCAGTGTGATGCTACAGCTGTTTGATAAAGTCACAGAAAAGAAGACAACATTCTACATTTAGTATAAGATGTCTTCTGAAAGTAGATTTCTAGATTTGTATAATGCTGAAAAAAACTTGCAGACTGTCTTGGTTTTAGGTTTGGTTCAGTTATTTCCTGTTTTATTTTGTTATTGTACCAGTCCTTGTGTGTGTGTTGTAGTTTTACTTCCTCTCTTAGTCTGATTCCCTCCTCTGTGATTCATTTCACCTGTGTCTCCCCAGTTAGTTCTCTCTGTACATAAAATCCTGCATATTCTCCTGTCTGTTGTCATTTTGTCCTGTTTGATCCTGTTGGTTTCCCTCCTGTTTGCGACCTCCATGTTCTCTGGCCTTTTGTTTTTCCTGGATTGCCAGCCGCCTTTGGTTCATTCATCAGTACACCCCAGTGAGTTTCTTTATCAAAGTTTGTTATTTTCCACAACATGCCACAGACAGGTTGTGGATCTTTAAAGAGCATCTTTTTCTGTGACTTCTAAGTGGATTTATGAATATTGATAGGTGGACGATTTGTTTGGACATGACAGATGATGATAGTGTCGATCAAACTGAATACTGAAATTATGTTTTTCTATACAGATTTATAACTCCAATTCATTTCACACAGTGTCTTTTCAGTGCTCTCAGCTGATCCCGGCTGTGTGGACAGATCATATAAACTTACACAATCATGCACACAACACAGAAGTCTTCTACCCACACTGGCTGCATGTGGCTGCTGACATGACCACATATTTGCATTCTGCCACATACAGTGGTTGAGTGATACTGATGGTTTTGTTACTTTGGGTATTTGAATGTGAGATTTTAAAAAAAAAGAGAGATAGAAACACACAGTTTTAATGTCACAGTGTTTGTATGAAAATAACATGTGCATGTATAGATTTTTACATTTGACTAATTATGACTGAATTATGTGTTTGTTTGACCCCCAAAACAAGAAGAGTCCCTGCAGAACAAAAGTGGGTGTTTTGCAACCAGTAGGCGTTTAACAACAGTTAACCCTAAACACATATAACAGTGATGGAATAAACATAAACCCACTAGTACTCTGATCAAACCTCTACTTGTCCAAGGCTCCTGTTCCTACGATTTATTCCCTCAACTACATTATCCTTAATTTATTCCATTTTCCTCTTCATAATGCTTTTAGATGTTTTAACAACTTACTTGTACTTTTGTTAAGCACTTTAATTGCCCTTTTTTGTACAAATAATCCTCCCTTGCCAATTCAAAAGACTGACTACTAGATGGCTTTATTAAAATTATTTGTCATGTTTTTGGCTTTTTGAGACTCAGATGAGAATCAAATATTAAGAGACACATTCTTTGACATTTTATTTAAACCATTCACCCCAGATTTTTTTGAATTGCTGTGTGATGTGCCTATCTGTATGCCAGAGCCGTTTCTTGCTATATGCCGACTATGCAAATGCATAGGGCCCCTGAGCCACCAGGGGGCGCCAGAGCTACAATTCTACAATTATATTAGCAGATGCTTTCATCCAAAAAAAGCTCTGATCGGGATTTGAACCACCGATCTCAAGTTGTCTCTCAGATATTTGCAATTTAACATTACTTTAGGATTACTTATGATTAATTTATTAAGTTTAGTGTGTATTTTATAGGCCTTTATTTTTATTCCAGACATTCAAAATTTAAAGGAAACATTTTTTCGAAACACTCAATATCTGTTTTATTTATTGATGTATAGAGGAGGACGTGTTGTTTTCCTTGTATTATCGTTTTTGCCTGAGTGGCTCAACTTAAGATGTTTAACTTTAATATGCAGGTTATCATGACTGTAGCCTGTCTTGCTCATGAAGTGTAATAGATTGTGGCATCTTCGTGGATCATCTAAAGGGTTAGGAATCTCTCTATCGTAGTTCGACAAACTGGGGGGCCCCCAAACTTCATCCTGCATAGGCCTCAAGAAAGCTAGAAACGGCCCTGCTGTATGCACATCCTCAGGTGGTTTGAACCATTTGGTCACTGAGACTCAGTCAGTATATTAATGTAAACATGCATATATTATAATGCAAACATACATATAAAAACAGGTTGTTTTTTTTTGTAATTCAAGTTTTTATTTATTTTTACAACTTTTAATTTGAACAGACAGCAGTACACATTACACTCGACTTACATTACACACTCTATTTGGGCCCGTAACATATTTACAAAGTGCCTGTACCTGTATGAGAGAAACAAAAACAAGAAACAAACAAACAAAAACAAAAAAAAACAATATTTTGTACTTTTAATTCCACTATGGGGAGATGCTTCTCCAATTTCGTACATTTTTTTTGCAAAAGGACAATAAAAAGTTATTCTATTCTTCTAGTCTATTCTATTAAATGAGATGGAGTTACAGGTGTGTTTGCCGACCGCCTGTAAGGGCATCCCAACTGTCTAACTGCTAACGGCAGCAGTTGTGTCAATAACCCCTGCAAGTCGTAAAAAAGGTGCCTGGTGGCTGCCCAGCTTGGCTACCTACCTGAGGCTAATGCTAACACAGGTCAGGAGCGGAGTGTCTGATGAAGTGTGTGAATGATGCTCTGAGTATAAACACATTTAAGAGGTGGCAGTAAATACTGATAGATTTCCTGGATTGATGAAGCTGCTACGACAGTATTTGTACACATATGTTACAGCTGAACATTTGTTTCCGGCAGCTGGAGTAGAGTTAACTACAGTAAACAAGTCAATCCATCATGACGATCAGGTAAGAAGATTAATGCAATAGAAAATACTTTGGATTGTGTCGGGCCAATCACTGAACAGCAAAATCAATAAAGTCATTTTTTGCAATGTAATTTATAATCTAAGTTTAAAATTTGCACTTATAATTTTTGCACCGAATAATTAATTAATTTAAAATCAAAATTTGATGTAGGTGCAAAAGTGCAATAGCACCTGGTCACACTGACTTAAAGAGATGCCTAAATAGAAAACAGCCATCATTAATGTTTTCTGTTACCTTCCAAATAAGACAAGTGAAAATGCCTGGTGGGAAACAAGCCTCTGCCATGTAAAGTGAACGTCTTGACAATAAATGCCATCATCCGGCCAGCACAGACATGCATCTGTTGCCACCACCCTGCATTGTGCTCATAATGACACCTGTGTAAACACACTATTCAGAGCAAAACAATAAAGGAGGATCTTCCACTGACAAAAACACTCCAGGGCACTCAACTGACTTTATATATGATTGCTTTTTAAATGTACACATAGGAAAATATGTACACTGACATTATAAAACAACATGAAATTGTTACGTATCAACTGACATAATCAGAGGAGGAGAAATTGTCTTTTGTGTTCCAACTCTCCCATGACATTTTTTACCATCTGTCAATCCTCTTTTCTCATTATGTTTGCGATATATGTTTTCATCTAATAGACATAAATCCACATTTTTTTTAATTGCCTGCTGAATCTGTGGTACATCTTGGCTGTTAAAAGCAATCAACTCTAGTCGAAGGCGCTAAGAAATAAACCCACAGTCAACAGACACTTAACAATCAGTTGTGAAGTAAAAGGTGAAACAGACAACATGCAATGAATTTACCTATGGATATTTTTTATACCAAGGGCATTTCCTGATCTCTGAAGGTTACTTTTGCTCAATTTCTGACCCTGCGTCTGTGCATCAGAGATCCTATGTCTGTACTCTACCATGTACTAAGCTATTCCAAGCCCTTTAAACATCTGTGGTCTTACCGAGGGAATGACAGAACTGATAAGCATAGCTAAGTATAGCCCTAATGATAGGCCACATACAGAGGGAGAAGAGGGCAAGAAGGATCAGAGGAAAGTCAAAGTCAAATCAAGTCGCTTGGCTCTGAGCCCAACACCACAACACACACGAAGACCTACACAAAACCACAACGCATTATACTGAATCACCTCAACTCCGGGCATTTTAAGTACTCAGCTATTAGGTTCTGTATTGATTTTTCAACCATAGTCAATAGGGTTGAACATAAGGAAATAGATATTCATGTCTGTTTTGCTTCAATATATGAGAGTAGAAAAAAACAGTAATATGCAATAAGTACAAGTACTAACAGTGGACGGGATCACTACAGACAGCTCACGTCGATAGTCGGAGGAGCTGTTTTACTCTCACTTTGCTCTGTGCTGACTCCTTCATCCTTCATCTGTGATTCCTGGCATTGTCAGATAAATGACTTAACACTTTTCTGTGCTGTAAACACTCGCTTTCAGGATTATGTGAGCACACTTTAACATCGTCTCTGTCTCAAGGTTGCCCTTCATGGACCTTACAGTGACTCAGACTACAGTAGCACTATGGTATAATGTGTGTTTTCTCACATAGCTACATTACAAAGTGCACTAACGCTGACAAACACACACACACACACAGTCTGGAAAAACCCTCACATATTGAAGTGAAGTTTGGGTGGTCTTCAGCAGGCAGGTGCACAGCATAGACATTCAGCTGTTGTTGGGAGGACTCAGATTGTAAACACACCCTCAGCCAAGGTGGCGCTCCAGGACCCTCGCCAACAGGTGCATGAGGAACACACACATGGATGTGCATGCATGTGTGTGCGTGTACACAACCCCACCCTGGAGAAACCAGAGGAGTGTCCATCTCACTTACACTAAGGCCAATCGGTCATGCCTTATCCTAATGTGTATTGGCGCTCTGATGCCATGGCGCTTTACACTGTCTGGGCTGTAATAGAGCTCAGCCTAAAATGGTACACAGACACCACGCTAAAAGACTTGACTGACAGCAACTTCAGTCGTGGTATAAAAATATGAATATGTGTGAGGCTGCACCGCACGGCATCAAAACCGAGGTTAAATTTGAACTCTTGTCTGCTGCTGGATGTAACTTTATGACGGCGTGTGAGTCATCTTCAGTTACCCTTTAGTCCTGACATGTGCACGAGAGACACATCTCAAAGGAGGACAGAGTTCCCTTCAAGTAGTGAGGCATACAGCAACAGTGTGTGGCACCAATTTCTCAGGATCACTGTGCACGATTTCATTCCTGAAATGCTATTTCTGTTGTGCAACTTTTCATATTGTTATTATATAAAGGCCTGCTTATCCTCATTCATGGTACAGTGAGTCTTTCAGGGCATGTTATGACTGTGGGGGGTGATGATAGAAAACATGGCCTCTTCTGGCTCACTGGGCAGCACAGAGGAAGACCACTGACAGCTTCATCAGAGACTCTTTTAGGGTTTTCAGCAGAGATATTGTTAGCCAAACATGTAAACAAAAGCAACATTGCAAACACAGATTTCACTGTTTTCATATAATAACTGGGCTTATGTATGCTGATGTACAGTGTGGTGGAACTTACCTAAGTTATGCCGTTAAAAGCACATTTACAGCCTTATTGTTGGGTCAGGAAACAGTCCTCGTTGTCTTGTCAAATAAAGCAGCATGTTGTGTAGCTTTCGGTTGATGAAGTTAGCTTGTAGCCTGTAGTCATTACACAAGTTCACTGACAGGCTTCTCGCTTGATGTACCATCAACTGTGCACTGTACCGAACAAATTAACAAGCCTACATTGAGTGTCGAACGATCGGCGGGAAGCAAACGCGCAGAAATGTTGAGAATAACTCGCTTTTCCATGAAGTAATTCCCAGTTTGTCGTTAAAAATAGCCCGAAGCTACCAGCAGCACTGAGCCGTTAGTTACACTGACAGTGTCAACAACTGATGATACCGAAGCGGTGTCGACTGGAAAAGAATTAAAAGGGCGGTCCGTAAAAGCCACAGCGTAAATAAAAATAAAAATAAAAACAATGACGTTTAAAAATCCTCACACGAAGCAGAACAGCAGCTAAATAAACTAAATAAACGCGGAGGGGAACCGCTCGGTGCTGGAGCGCAGACCGACTCACGGCAGCTTGTCATTCCGACATCCTCCTCTTCCAGCGGGGCGGAGCGACTCGGTGTCACCTGGGTCTCAGAGGGTCACACTGCGTGTTAATCTGCGAGTCCTTCCTTTCACACATGTGTTTACGTTTAATACTTATCTAACTCGTCTGTATGAGTTTGTATTTTTATTAAATAGCAGCTTTATTCACGGAAAGCTAACAGCGCGAAAACTATAGCCGTCAAGCTAACCGCGTATGTGACGTCAGACTGCGAAGAGCCGTAGATGAGCAGAGTTGTGTCAAATCTGTGCAACAGGGGAGTCTGTGGAAATGTTCCTCCAGGGATAGAAACATGGGGTTTAAAAAAAAGTATTGATGTGGTACACAAAAACTAAAAGCAATAAATGGATTTCAAGAATGTTATTATGCTGTTTTTGTATAGAACTTATTTGAAAACTGTGCAAATATGAGAGAGATCACATGGGACAACTGATAACTTTTTCAATGACTAGGCTATCTTATCAAGGAAAACATAAAATAACCTAAAACAACTGCTAATGTGTTGTTAAAAAGGAATTTCATGAAGGGAAACAAGTTCACATGGGTTTGATGCCATATAGAGACACTTGATCCCAAAATAAAAGTGGGGTTATTCCATCTTAAATAATTAAAGGCCTTCTGCTCCACCATCTCTGATTTGCTTGAAACTTGTTTTATCATAACTTAGGGACATTTAAAATGGTATTAAGTACTTTCAGAGATTTTTTCTTTATTATTATTGCCCATCGACCCGCATTCAATACTTTTTTGCACATTGAAATTTGAGGCTATGTTTGAATGGCAATTTCTCAGGAACTATAAAAGATAAAAGCCTGATTTTTTTTCTTATTTCTCATCATGGCATTGATTCAAAATCTACAATATTGGACAAGTAGATCAAATAATCTTAGACTGTGGCTGAGTAGAACATATATGGTGTGGAAATGAAGCCATAATGAATAGTCCCATCTTTTAGTACACATTCACAAAAAAACTATGATGCAGAAGTCAACTAGTGATATTTTCTGAACCACATGTATTTGCATGTCACACTAATACAAAACAAAACCTATGTAATACTTTATAATATCAAATACTTGGTCACAAAAGAGAAAAGAAAGTTATTTTTGTTGAACTTTTACAACTGACTGAGCAGGTATGACAAGTTGCACCACGAAACTAAAGTATTGCTAGATAGTCTGATCCAAGTAGAACAGGGTTCTGGAGAATCTGCCATATTTAGCCATTTTGAAACTCCTGAACTCTGTTCTATTTCTATCGACTGAGCTCTGGGACAACATTCTACAGGCAGCATCAACAACATAATTAACTCTATGTGTCGCAGATGTTTTACTCATTACTGACTTGTGGTCTCTGGTCTCTGACCCCACCATTGATATGCCCATTACAATTGCCAGTATACTTGGTTGTTTTGTGACCCCCATTCTGTCGTAGAGATGTCATGTGTCAGAACAACACAACTATTTATTTTCCTGTGTTAAAAAGAATGTATAGAATTTAATATTTTAGTTTCGTGTATTATAACTTGTTCTGTAAACTTGTAACATCAATCTTTTTTGTCTTTTGGAAAGCAGTTTGACTCACTGTCTGTTGTTTTAAATGTGCTGTATAAATAACGTAAGTGGACTGTGTATGTTCTAAATGTGAAGAAAGTTCTGAAAATGAACAGATCTGAGACATTTATAAATTAACTAAAATGAATTCATTTTACCCAGATGTGAATAGATGCCAAATGCACATTGAATGAGGTTATTTCCAAAAACAAAAGACACAAGAGGCAGATTTTGTGCTTTCCTTTATATAAATAAATATATTTCCACCATAATTTGATGCAAAAAAAATCCCCCAAATGCAGGAAATTAAGTGATTGACTCTCAAAATATTGCTTTTGACTTCATCATTTAATTAAAAAGGATTCATAAGTTATGTAACTAATGGCTTTTGAACAAATAAAAGTTTCACATCGGCTATAATCTGAATTAAAAGATAAAAAACTGATGCAACACAAACTCTCGTCATGATTTAATAAACAGCCAGAGGAGTTTTAACAACCTTTATCTTCAATAATCTCTAGAGCATAATGAATAGAATGTTTTGTTAACCACTGATAAAGACATTAGTTTTTAATTTATAAACCCTCTGCTAAGGGTGCCCTATTAGAAAGAACTCTACTTAAGTTGAATCAGCCTGTTTATTGCTATAACAGCATGAATCATATGAGATTTTATGCTCCGTAGCTCACCATTATTAGGCTTAAATCTAATTTTGAAAAGAAAAAAGTCACACTTGTAGCGAGCTCTCTTCAGAGTGTTTATTAGGCAATTATATAGTTTATGATCACTACTTGGATATACAGTCGCTGAGCAAATTATAGGGAACATATGTGCAGTCTAATACAATCCAGTACAACAGCTGGGCCATGAGGTCTGCTGCTGCGAAGCACAAGTGTTCCTAATATTTTGTTCCCTTTATGTTAATGTTACTGGGAGTTATTGGGAAACACTTTTCAATACAATATAGTGAATTATCAACCTATGCCCTCTATAGAGTTATCAACTTTTTCACATGAAATAAAGTGCTCTGCCCAACAATTAATAGCCAATGTTGTGGTGGTAATATTTACTATTGGTAGGTATTTCTTCAGGGTACAAAACACTGGCTCAAGTTAATTTATCCTGGTTTTACAGTTAGGATAATCTCATAAACAGACTTATATAATCTGCCTAATCTGTCCCTAAATTCAGGCATGGATCATCCCACTGTGGTACAGGTTGGAAAGAATTAGCTCTAAGGCTGCTCTGGCATCCCATTTGCAGTCATTTCTACCATGCACATTTTGATAGTTGGTGCATTTTGTAAGAAAAGTGGTCAAGAAAGGTGATCTGCCTTGAGTCTGTTGATTTCATAATTTGGTGGTGTGTATTTCCATTTGCAATAAATTGGATATGTACAAAAATATATATACATTGACTATCACTATGAGGCCTTCAGGGGTCCTCAGGGTCAAGGGTTACTTTGCATAGTTGGCTTTGCAGTCTTGCTTTAATTAGTCTAAATTACAACAAAAACAAAACTAACAGAGAAGCTCACTTACCAACAGATTACATAAAATCTAAAATCTTTAATTATTTTTTGTGTGTTTTACTTTTTAATGTTCTTTGTTGTGTTGCGTTTTCTTCCCAATTTATTATTCAGCTCTTTTTCCGTACAGCAAGAAGAGTTTGCTCAGGGAGGATGTTTCAACCACGGTTTCGTTAAATATTTTAAGAGGTAACTGAGTCAAAAAGCCAACTTTAAAACCAAGAGAACTCGCCAATTAGGGTCTTTATTGGAGAAAACATAAAAATGACAGATTAGTTGTTTGATTTAGACCTGCAGTCCCTTTAAACTTGAACCAATAAAGCTGTCATTGACCATTTTACCCACTAGAGAGCAGCCTTTTCCTTATTTCTGCTTAATTTGGCAGCTCATATGTTCAGTAGTGTCCTTTCCTCTGCACACATTCATACTGTTTTCCTTTAATATACGTTTCCACGAGTGTGTGTTTAAACTACAAAGGGATTTTTCAATGTGAGAAAGAGCGAGAGAAACAAAGTGTGACCATATGCTCTCACTGGCTTGTAAATCATTCTGTGGACCGGTGCCAGCTTCAATGAGAACCACTCCACCTAACAAAAGCCTCATCCTCCCTCTCTGCCTCTCAGATCTCCTGTACAACAACAACATCCAGCCGCACCATGCCTTAAACTAACACCGAGCTCAGATACCTGTCCACTCAGTCGCAATCAGCAAGGAGCTAATGTGAAATAAAGTCAGGCACAGACAAGGAAAAGCACAGAGGAGGGGTTAGATAAGGCACAAACATTAAAAAAAAATACATGGATCAAATGAAAAAAAAAGAAAGTAAAGACCCCTGAAGCAGACTTTTAAAAGAATACACCCTCACAGGAGGCGGCGAGACGGAGAGAACAAAGTATCTGGCGGCAAGGAAAAGAAGAAGAACACTAACAAGGGAATAACAACAGGAGAAAGGAGTGACAGAGGCCCTGGTAAGTAAGATGTTTTCTTTTCTTCCAAGCAGTCAGGGGGGATAGAAAATGACTTGTTAGACTGTAATAACTTCCTCAGCTGAATGTTTTCTCGGTGTAATTCAACCCTCAGTTTCCTCCATGATGGGAAATGATTTGCTTTGGTTTTCAATGAGCGGCTTTGTTTCTCACTTACATTATGGGGGATAAGTGGAAATAGAGTAATGGTCGGTAAATTACAGCACAGCAGGAAGAGGAATGAGAGAAATGCACAGTTTAACAGAGCATGAACTGGATGAATTGGTGATTTTTAAGCTCTGGTTTGTTCAGGTTTTAACTCAAATATAATTGATATTAAGAAATATAAAGGAAGAGGGATGATTGTGATGATTTTCATTAGCAATTTTCAAATCATAATTAGATGCATGTATTTATTTGCTGGCTCTCCAGGTTTAGATGGGATTTCTATAATGATCAGGGTGTACAGTAATGATGACTACTCTTGTATTCATGTTTTTTTTTAATTCATTTGTTTGTTTGTTTGTTTTAAATTCCTTTTATTTGTTTTATTTCTGAAACATTTCAGCTTTTTGGTCAATATTTCACTGTGCTTAATGCGCTATTCAACTAAACTGACTTGACTGCTGCTGGAATTAATATGTATGATTTTTCATATTCGGTCTCTTATATGCTCTGCAGAGATAACAATTTTGGCTATGCTTGCAAGATCAATGTGATTTAGCCTAATTTTTTCCCCCTGTAGCCCAGCTGATGTCTCAACCATGAACCTGAGCTTGATGTTTGCCTTGTTTCTGCTCCTGATTCTTCAATCTCATACAGCTGTGGTAAGTGTTAAATCTAATAATGTCATATTTAGATATGGATATAAGAGCATTTTTTCCTAATATGCATAAAAAACTACAATCCAGATGTGCTCAAAGCTTACTTAAAATAGGTATACTCCTGTTTTACAAGAGAAGCTTTCATGACCGTGTGTGCAGCTGCGACTAAACGTTACAGATCATTTGGATTGGATCTCCTGACAGTTTGCTGCTCCAGTCATCAGGTTTGTTCTGCGATAGGTGTTATTAAAACAGCGGTTCCACAGTTATGAAAGTGTGGCTCCAGTATATTTTGGTTCACCTGGTTCCCATTTGATCTGACTCTGGGGGCAGATGTGGACCTGGCGCGAACTACAAAGTTTCTGCAAATTTAAGTTTTGGAATTGGAACGTACATGGGGAGATGGATGTGATATAGAATGCATACCATTTCCAATGTGGTTTCATATGATGTCTTTGATTATTTATGGCGCACCCGCTTCAGGGAGTCGACATTATTGTTGATGATTCAGATAAGAGGTTTGTAATAAGCCGGTGATTTTACAGTGGAAGATAAGTTTAGTGCATGCCTCTGATGGCTGCTGAATGACATAAAAACATAAGATCCTTTCATCCTTTGTCTGGAGCATAATAGGGAACTTTTTAGAAAACTCTGAGTGTGTGTTTGTGTGTGTCTTTGTGTTTCAGGGAGGCAGAGCCCAGCGCAGACAGAGACAAGCTGAGGAGACTCTGAGGCCGTACATTGGCAGAGTGGAGCCAGGTAAGACTTTACAGTAGAGAAATGCCGATTATGACTGTGTTTCAGTTGCATATCTCTTACAGATGGAGCAAGAACTGCTCAAGAGTGTCTCTTTCTCAGTGTGCAAAACAGCATTTTTTCCCCACCAAAATATGTGTTTCCAATTATTTACATAGTTGGCCATCCAGAACTGGCAGGGACAGCTCTGAGTGAAGAAGTCGAGCAAAGAGAACATGTATTCCATAAATATGTGATGAATGCTGGCAGAAATATTCTAAATTTACATGTGAAATGAAAAGAAAGTGGAGAAAATGGTCTATACAGTTATTATTCCTACATAAATATGCAGATTAGAAGAGTAAATTATATTTGGTGACTCAGCTTACAGTTTATAAGGAAAGACAATGCTTGTTTTAATCAGTACAAGGATCACTAGCATAGACTGTGTTTAGGATATGATCTAAATTGTGGCCTTATAAGACTAATTTAATGTTTTTTTTCCCATCAACAACATATTTAATTAATAGTTAAAGCTGAACAGACTTGTAATCATCGAAACAACACACAAGTATAGCTCTAAAACCAGAACAATTAAGTAGACACAAGACTGTTATTTTCTCCTGTTTCAGAAAAGCTTTGTGAGCTCCTAAAATGTCACACTCCAGTGGGATCTTGGTGCCAGGTTGTTCAAGAAAATGGAATCCGCGTCCCCAAGTGTGTTTGTCCTCAGTCATGTCCACGGTAAACACATTTGTTTTCAGTTTTTTAGCAGCAAATCTTCTCGAATCTTTTAACTTCATATAAATTTGATGTTTTACTGTCTTTGAACTTGTACATTATATGCATATAACACTAAAAAATATGTAGATTTTAGCATGAAATCATAAAATACAGCAATTTATTTGCACGATCAAGCCATTCTCATGTATAGTTTTGCATGTGGGCATTGGCTCGTGCAATCAGGCAGAGGGCACCAGTGTGCAGTGTTCTGGGAAAGACCTATGGGAACGAGTGTTTGCTTCACAAAGAGGCCTGCAGGAAGAGACGCCGCACTGGACTCGCTCACACAGGACCCTGCCTGGGTAAACACACACACACACACACACACACTCACACACACGGCATTAGTTATTACACACATTTTCCTCTGCATCATTCTAAATGAGCTCTGTTATCCTCTTGATCAGTCCCCAAGGCCAAATGCACTGAGGAGGAGTTAGGCCAGTTTCCATATCGCCTCCTGGACTGGTTCCTGCTCCTGAGTCGAATGGGGGCGTCGTACCCACCTTCTGCTCCGCCCCAGAGCTGCCTCAGCCACACCCAGAGGACACAGCTGGCTCAGGTAGCTCAGACTCCACACTCCAAGGGAACCTGAACAACAGACTGGCAGAGGAGTAGATAATTGTAAAGCAGTACACATGATTTATGGCCCATGATGACCTCAGCTAAAGATGATGCAAATCAAATCGATATCCATAACAAACTCTAGTGCTAAAGTAACTGTGGCCGGAAGAAAAAACATACCAAGGGATCATTTTCGCCCCCAGTGTAACCCAACACGCAACATAAAGTTGTTTTTCACACCAGACACCATCACCATGCTAGTATACAAACCGGCCTTCGCAGACCGTCTAGCGACTGATCGATGTTAACAACCCACTGTAAGTGGCAAGTTCTTGTGTTGCTTGTGGTGAAGCCGTCCACAGACTGAGGCAGGGGCTCTCAAGAACACCCTGTATAAATAGGATCTGGTCAATAATCACTAAATTATTCAATAAGCTGGTGAATGGAGGGATAACTTAATATCCTTTTACCAGCCACCTTGACCTGCCAGCCTCAAATGAATTAAACGAACACTCGTGCATTATTTTTGATGGTTTGGAAACTGATGTACAGTGTTTTGAAATGGTCATACTTCATACATTTATAATATAATATGTGCAGTCTCCTGTGATTATAGATTTTATCTTTCAGTGATGTTAAAGTAAACAAAAATGCAGTTTGCAGCCTAGAAGTTTTGCATGGCTGTGCACAACACTAACAGGGGGGGGGGGG
>OMNN01038286.1:1578-24189 GCA_900302755.1 Chromis chromis | reverse complement strand
TAATATTGTGTTGGTCCCCCTTATGTGGTCAAAAATGCTCTGAACCATTGGGCATGGACAAGAGGACCTCTCAGGGTGTCCTAGGGGGTCTGGCACCAGACCATGGCTTGTGCAGTGGGGCCTCTGTCAATCAATCTTTTTCCACTGCATCCTGTTGATGCTTGATCAGAATGGGGTCTAGGAAGTTTGGAAGTCAAATCAACATCTTGGGCCATTGTCATGTTCCTGATTGTTTGATGTTTTTGCCATGTGATGGGGTGCATTTTCCTGTGGGGGTAGGCCAGTGACATTTGGGATTTCCATTTGCATGAGGGAGTGTGCTTGTTCTGGGAGCAAGCACACTCCCTTATTTGGGTGTCTAAGTCTCATCAACACAGATGGCAACATCCAAGGTTTTCCATTAGAACACCACATAGTACCAATATGATCAATGTGATTCACTTCACCTGTCAGTGGTCATAATGTTGTGGCTGATTGATGTATGTACCTCCAACACATTTCAAACAGAAATACTTGTACTTTTTACATCACTAAAAGTTACGATTCAGATTCAGATTTAACACACAGACATATTACTTTGGAAATTTACATGCTGGTAAAAATTAATTTTCCCTACTGTATATTAAATAGTCCAAATTTGTCCCACCCAGACTTATGTCAAGATCTAAATTCTCCAATGCGTCACTATTCACAGTACACTATTGCAGTACTGGCAAGAGTCATAATTGTTGTTTTACGTAGGTAGGGGATGTAATTACTTCTTCCACCACTGATGTCATGGATGCATCCTTTCCAAAGTACTTATTAATAATAATGTTAGTAACTGAGCTGGATTCGATCCACTCCAAGTGGTGCAAAAAGGGGTTTGGTGCCACGTGAGACTTTCCTGATTATAGAGGATTTATAAAGAGCTGATGAGGTGATGAAAGATTTGGTGAAGCTCTTTAATAACATTTTTATGTATATTGTTATTTATTTTAAAAAAAAAATCTTCTTAAAAACACTTAGACTGACATGTCTAAGCAGGAGTGAGATGCTCAACAACACAATAATTTCCAGCAACATGTTAAAAAGTGTGTTATAATTAGTTTTTAACCTTATACTATATGCTTTTTTTCTGTGAGCCAAAGGTTTTCATTCATATTAATAAATGAACGTGAACATAAAACCCATTAATCACATCTGGATAAGAGAATTAGAGTCCAAAAGGAAAAGTGAACAGTGTTTTACGGCACTTTTCGGCTCCTTTCACTAACACATTGAGGTCATTTACAAGAATCCACCGGGATGCGGCTAAATTAGACCAAACATAGTTAGACATGCATGCAAGCCATGCCTCAGACCTGCATACAAGCTAACGTTACATTTTCCAGCAGCCTTCAAACAACCAGCCTATAATTAGACACTATCATTACATTGTAGCTGAGCTCAGATCAGCGAGTGAGTCAAGAGCAGCACTCAAATTTAGTCTTAAAGTGTCTTCAGATGTTCTGGACGTGTTTGAAAAATCATGTTTTATGTGCAAAAACTGCACAGCAAATTTGCAACCACTTTATCGTGAATGCAAAGAGACAGTAGGTGACTACAAGCATGTATTTAAACCAAATTACAGCACTTTTAATGTGATCTGACCTGTTAAATTAACAAACTTGAACACTCCTGCTGGTGCATTTGGCTCTGACACATGCAGTCTGCACCACCAGGTGGGACCTATTAGTTTATGTGGCTGGGTAGCAAATGTGACTCAGCTAAAATGCAGAGCACAGCCTGCAGTTTATTTTTATGTATTCTTAATTCTGCTTGAGTCATGTCAGTGGTTTCATTTAACTGGGTTACCAGAATTGCTGTCAAATTACCACAAAGTAGAAATTACAAGATGGGCGATCTTAAAGCTCTTTCACCCCCCCTGGCACAAGTGAAGACTCCCATAAATTTGTGCCTTTGTGTGTGTTAATGGAAAAACTCAAGACAAATAAAGCAACACAAAGGCTCCACTTCACCAACATTACACTTCACCTTGCTGCAATCCCAGACTGGAATTGGTACAACACTCATGCAGCGACAGGAAAGACAACCAGCCTTTGAATCATTTTTCCTCCCATAAAGGCAAAAACCTCAAAAACCCTGTTTCCGCTGACTGGCTGTTTTTATTCCCTCTTGGACGCAGAGCGGCAAACTGGTTCAGGAGGGACGAGTCTGGGAAAAGTGCTGCACTCACCAGCCAAACCAACCAGTTGCCATGCTTTCTGCATGATGTTACGGCGCTGACCAGAAATTAGGGTATGGAGAGCCACTGTGAAATTTCAATGCAATTATACTATCTGTGACACATCGTTTTTTTGTGTGTGTGTGTCAGTGCCTGGCAGTGAGGCTAGTTGCTTCACCAGCTGGAGATCTGGCAACGAGTTAACTCAGTCTTTCAGTAAATCAATACGTGTGGTTAACCATCGAGGAAAAAGAGACTTCATGTGCTTCATGGGGATGTACAGCTGAGGATGAGCTTTTTATTTTGTTGCATTTTATTGATACAGATATGTTGATATTTAGAGATATAATGGGATATTTTAAGTAACGTTTTATATGGAGTGACAGCCCTTTTTAAAGTGAAAAATACAATTCATTCAGGGAAATATGGATATCCAGATTAGCCTAAATCCTGGAGTAGCCAAAGAAAACCAGGTAAAATTTTGCTTGCTTGTTCTAGTGCAAACCACAGATGCTCTATCAGATTGTAATCTGGGGATTTTGGACACCAGGTCAGCGTCTTGGGCTCTTGGTCGTGTTCCTTGAACTGCTCCTGAGCGGTTTTTGTATTGTTGAGGGGCGCATTATCCTGAGCCAGACCATTTTTACCCACGCTGCATGACCACAGAAACTGATATCTCTTTAACATTTATTTTTTCTGCATGGCAAATCACAATTTTTTTGGTCACTTAATTTAATCACTTGCTTATGCAGACACGACTGCCATGTAGCTCTACACTGTGAAGACTCACACATGAGCTCTTTTGTGTAATCCCCAACTTCAATTTCCTAGTTATGCTTTTTTAAATTGTTGATATTTCAATTTAAATTTCATTAGGGTTAAGATTTAACTTTAGTGAAGCCTGAGGATTTACCTCAGGCTTCACTTTTGGTTGTGTGGGGAGGCCAAACTTTAATTTGAGGTGGGTTGGGGGTTAAGGTACCATGGTGGGGTTTGTTTAGTCTGCAACAATGTTTAGGTGGGTGGTACGTGGCAAAGTGACGTCTACATGAATCCCAGGACTCAAGGTTTACTAGCAGAAGATTGCACTGTAACATGATTAGTGTTATTCACTGGTTTTAATGCAGTGGCTGATCCGTATATATTTCAGCTTTTATCTCCTTACAGGATTGTCTAAATGCTTTATCACACTCAAAGGATATAATTCTTGTTGAAAGATTTCTGAATATATTTATTTTAACACATGTAATTTTTTTTTGTGCATTAAAAATGGTGCAGTTTAAATAGATTTATTCTAAAAGATGTCCAAATAATTACAGAATATAATTACTAAACTTACCAAATTAGCAGGAAAACACATATAATAGAATATAGAAAACATGATATTCAGTCCTAAATTTTAATGTTCAATTAACGGTGTTCATTGCTCATTAACTCAAACAGCCATGCAGTGTTTTTGGACCAATATCTCACTATAGAAACTACTCTAATAAAACCTGTTTTAACTTACTGTCTCTCAGTTGAACACTACTGCAGGTACCATAGTGTCAAGTTGCTTTGTAAGTTGTAAGTGAGGAAAATGTGGTCGAAAAACAAATGTGCTGTCCTACTTCAACAGCTGCTATAAAAACGTCCTGTATTATTTTAGTAGACCGTTTTAAAGGAGGACATTTGATTAGTGTCTGCAGGAAAAACGCGTGTGAAGCCGATAATATTTATGCTGGCTTTGGACCGTTAGGGCGTCTCAGTAACTCAGGACAGTGAGCCAACATGCACATCACCAAGGCGCTGTAATCTGCAGTTCTACATGAAATTTAGTTATTGGTGTAAGAATACTAAGGATGGTTTTTAAGGGTTATCACCTATCATCTTTTTTGCATCATGTGGCTCAAATTTCTTCAAGTTAAGATCACTTTTATGTCACTGTAGGACCAATTTCTTCTTACAAAATGCTTTTCTACAGCTTAAAAATAATGGATAAAGGACGTGTTTAAAACTAAATGTTAAGACTAATTTGGGGAGTATTAATAAGCTTTGTAGGTTATTTATATGAAAGCTATACATTAAGGTACATTAAGGTAAACTGTGACCTTGTAAAACATCTAACAACTAGATTTACTGCAAAAAGATACTGAGAATTGAAAAAATTATACTGTAAGTGTAAAAACTGCTACATGTAGAGTGATTTTTCCTACAGCCTGTAAAAGATCAGTCATTTCCTCTAGTGGGTCATAAATCCCCAAATGAGGTCATTTTCGAAACCTGAAAAACTGTCACATAACCCAGGTGAGACATGCAGTGCCAGTGTATAAAAAGTCAAATGAGGTGAGTGAGGACTTTGTTGAATCTAACCAGTCTCTGTGTAGTCTTTCCCCACATGGTTTCCCAGACGCGTTGGAAAGACAGGCTCATTTGTCTAAAGGCTTTCAGTTTTGGAGCGCTGCACGTCTGGGATCCTGTAAAATAATACCACTATTTTCAGCCTTGTGACGGATCCAAACAGGCCACCACCATTACCATTAATAATCCGCCGAGTACCAAGAATAATGTTACTTTTCCAATCATCCAGACTGAACCAGCAGTTACTACTGTTCTCCTAATGTTGGCATCAACACAAGCTTACTCAACATTGTCATCTTAGCCGAAACGCTGCTTAAGTTTCTGATACTTATGTACTTAAGGTTTCATTCCTGTTTGGGGAATATTTCTCAAATACGAGTATTTGCATAGTGTGGGAACTAGATTTTCTCTTTCCAAATTATATAAGTTGAGGCTTTTGTTAACGAAAAATTGATTTTGTGGCCACTTGTGGGCCACAAGCTCTAAGCAACACCACCATAGTATCACCTTATAAGTTGCTATGATGAAAAAGTTGGAAAACAGTTCATACAGTAGGCAAAGAGAACATTAGTAGGGATAGACTGATTATCATGGCCAATATCTGGCATTTTCCGATTATCAGTATCTGTATTTTTATTGACCGATTATTGATAAATTAAATGCACTACTTCAGGTCTGATGCAGCCTCCTCTCTCTGTCTGTCGTCACTCTGTAGTCTCAGAAATATCTCCCAAGCAGAGACTGAAAAAACTGAACAGGAAACACAAGTCGTCGCCACAAACCAGAAAATTAGCTTCTCTCATAGTGGCTAAAGCTATGCTAACAGCTAGTGGCTAAGTTAGAAGTCAACTACAGATTATCTTAAAACAGAGTCTGGAAAACAATAAATAATGTTTTAAGATGTGGACCTTAGTGGGCAACAAAAGTGCAACATACTTGACACTTCAAACTTTGCACTTTATGATTTAATGAGTTTGCTCCTCCCTCATCTCGCTTAGCCAGCACATTCTGTAAAACATAATGGTCTGGCTACACCACTCTGTCATTTGGCTATTGGTAAATAACATTCTCTGGATTGTTTGTATTTCTTTAAACCAATCACAATTATATAGGGCAGCGCTAAAACCAGGATGGAGCACCAGGGTCCCCTCAAAAGAGTGACAGTAGTGGAACATTTGCATGCAGGAAGACGAGCACCATCATTCAAAATGGATAATCCACAGAAAAACAATAAACCAAATAAAAAACTAGTAGGGTTACCTTACTGCATGATCCAATCCCTCTGCAAAAACCTTAACATTTCCGAATGGTAGGTCACTAGTCTGGAGGTTGTTGTTGTTGAAAACAATAAAATGTAGATACAGGGAAAAAAGAGCGGCCTGAAATCAGCAGCAACTGCCAGACTTATACCTGCATCCTACATACGGAGCGTCAGACCAGTTCTTCCCCGACTGAAATAGAGACTAAAATCCAGTTTGACATTTATTCACAATTATATAAAGAAACAAACTCTGATACCTTTTTAAACACAGAATGATTCAGGAAACCTTTAAGTTGCAGGTCTGATTTCACCTCCTCATATTGTTTACAAATCCTTTCCTTAACAATCTGTATGTTGCAACAGTATTTTAAAGTCCATATTCCTTCCTGTTTTTATCCTCACAGTCCTTTGGCCTTCATCTCGACTCCCACCAGAACAAGGTATGTTCAGAGTCCATGTGAGAGCTGGACAGCAGCACAGCAGGGAGCCTGAATGTCTCTGATTTCTCTTTTTAATACCAGTAGGACCTTTTGTGCCTCCTGTTCTCCTGGATACCGAGTTTCTCCATGACCTCCTCCTCCAGGGTTTTCAGAGATGGTACATAGGTCTTTTCTAGAGTGTCTTCGGGACTGGTGTCTTTAGGGCCATCTGTGAGGTAGAAGGCAAAAATTAAAACAATTTGAAATGTAGAAACCTTAAATCAATGATCAAGTGATCAACATTTTCACAAACCCAATTGATAGTTCTGAGACAGTTATTTATTTATTTACAATTAAATGATTTTTTGGAGTATACCTATAAAAAAACTTTGTTGAACATACAGATAATCTCAGGGAAATATCTTTAGCTTTTAGTGAAAACAACTTGAGTTGATACAAAATGTCAGGACGGGAATGACATCACTGGAGGGTTGTTCACTTTGGCAAAAGTTGTGTCTCCTAGTTTGGAAAGAAATATTTGTTCCACTGTAAAACAATCAAACTGCATCACACAGAAACCTATTTTTGGTATCCAAGTCTGCACAGGCAGGAAAAATATACAACAGCTGTTATTAATGTGCTGACTGTTAGCTACACTTGGAATAAACCGGTTACTGAGAAGAATCCCCCTCCAATCAAAACACACACACTTTCTCTTACCTTTCCACTGCTGTGGCACGATGCCATCTCGTCGCTCTACAACAGGCTTTGGGATGATTCGACCCGTCCTCATCGACACGCGAACCCTCTCACCCTCCTCTGTGAACTTCCACTCTATATCAGTGGGTTTCCTGAAAGGCAGATTCAAGATCAGTACTTTTTAATTGGTCTGTTAGGAAGATCTGCTTCTGACCTACTCTTTAGCATTAGACTGCTAGAATAGCATTTACGTAAGTGGTGTGGAGGATAAAACAGCTTGTAACTATAGCTCACAAGCATGCCCAAAATACTACTACAAAAAGTAAAATTCAGCTCATTAAAGACAAAATCTGAACTTATATATTTAGATATTTGTTCTGTTAGTTGCTATTTTTCCACAAGGCTCTCCTGGATTTACAACTTCAACTTCTGCACAAGCTACAGCACTTGCAACTAACGCTAACAAGAATACAAGACTAATTAAAAGCGCCACAATTCATTTTGACGAACTATTTTCACATTTTGACATGGTTGTGCAAAGTTGCAATGTTAATCCAGGAGTGTGCTTCAGCTTCCTGTACCTGTCTGAGGGGTCAATGAGGGAAATATTCTGGAGCAGAATTGGAGCCTCACTGGCGATGTAGGTCCCACGGTAACCTGCAGATTTTCCAACGTACCTGTGATGCTAAGACAGAAAAGAATAGCTCACAGTTTTCCAACTTATAAGGCACAACAACCGAGGCGACCTGATAGCAAAGTAGTTAGGATGCGTAGCACATGGGGGGTGTCAAGCACTAAGTCTTCTTCTCAGTTACCATTACTGCATGTTATTCATAAAATTCTACATTTCATTTAGCAGACACTTTTATCCAAAGCGACGAACATAGGTAGATAGGCGGGGCAGCATTAAGGAACTTTCCTAAGAGTCCTCACTGTATACCTGCGCCCTGACCGGGATCTGAACCTCCTATCTCCCATGCCAAGGTCTGGGGTGTTAGTCAGAGCTATCCAGCAGCCGGTGCCCTGCTCTCTTTTCCACATTTACCGTCTTTACTGCTATTCTTCAAATAATGACGCGAAAAGTGCCCCCCAAAAAAAAACTCTTTAAAGAAGGGAACAAAAATCAAACAGATGATGGCCAAAAAGCTTTCTCTGGTGCACTTTGTTGGGAGTTGGACCCTGACCACCCTGATCACAGACATATGGCTCCATCTGGTGGAGCTAAAGAATAAATACATGGAATTTTACGCAGTCACAAAATAAAGACTATGAAAATGTCACAGCTGACTTAAAATGACAAGATTGGCAATGTCACCTATCTGAAGAGAGTTTAGGTGTATTTTGAAGCATCGGCACTCTTTGTGGAGAGAACAGCGTTTCATCTTCTCAACAGGAACACCATTATGCTACAATCGAACAATGTACCGATACAGTTGAAATGGTTTCTAGTTTTCTTTTTAGAGAACACAATTAAAAAATTATAGGAGACATATAGAACTAAATATTCAATAAGGAAAATCTAACACATCTGTTCAGTTGTCTCTCAATTAAATAATAAATGACTTCCTTACTGTGTTCAGTCCCTCCAGGATAACCCAGTTTCTGTGTCTGAAGACTTGGATCACTTTTCCCTGCTTTCCTTTCTCCTTCCCTGCAAGAACCTCGACCTGAGAAACAGATTAAACACAGACAGTTAACTCTAAATGTATTTAACCAGGTTTGGTAAAAAAAAAAAAAAACACAGTTGCAGTCACTGAATTCTCTTGTAGTAGCCTTAATGTACCGTACACAGCAAATGTATATTACCTTTCATGATACTAGTGTGACAGGGTCAATTATGCAGCAGCAATGTATGTATGTAAAATATATTATACATTAGTCATTGTTAGAACTACACAAAATCTGTGTATCCTTAAGTTTATTTTATTTATATTTATATTTATTTTAGTTAATACCTGATAGGTTGGGCCTCCGAGTCAAAATGTGGAACCTTAATTTGAGTCTGTACCCCTACATTCACGTTATAGTGTGACACTGCCCTGTATAACTAGCGTTCTCGCGTCTTCACCTCTTCCCTTTTGTTGTTGATCTCCGTGGGAAAGGTAAGCGGCCTTGCTGTCGGGGGAAATTTCTGTTTTAGCCTCTGCTAATTGCATTTTTAAGTTTACTGGCTAGCTTAGACTTGTTATGAAGTGCTTACGATATACTAAAACATATGTCTGTGTCATTTAATTTGTGTAGGGGCATGTTTTTATGGAAAGAATTTTTTTTATTTACGCTGCTTTCGTCAGGAGCCGTACAAATTAAACGGAGACTGCCTCCAAAGATATCTACGTCCGAGTCTCTTCCTCAAATACAACGTAGAGTCAGACACGACCAGTCACACTAGTATAGTTGTGGAAACACCAAAATCAATGTGGCCTCAATGTTACAAGCCTCTGCTGTATCAACTATTAGAACTGAATAAGCATTTAAAACTTCACTAATATATGATTTAATCATTGTTAGCTTTAACATTTACTCCCAGTGTTGATGTATTTTAAGAGAAAGGCCATTTTTCAAGACTTATTGAAACTGTGTTTTAAGGTTGCAGCTTGTATAAGTGGTAGAAAGCTCACAATCCCTCTGAACATCTCCATTATTTTATTTATTACTTGCACATCTTTAGATATTTGGTGCAGTATTTTAGCTCTTTCGATCGACATGGCGGTGCAGATACAGACAGCGGCTTCTCTCTCTCCCAATCTGCTACATGTTTTTTTTTTAAATGCTCTTTGTTTATATATATATTTACTTATGTATATTGTCTGCACCGAAGTTCTGAAGAGTAAAGTAATTTCAATCCTCTTTATGTCCTGTATATATTGCAGTATTGACCATAAAAAGACTTTTACTTTTATTTGTTTGCACATTTCTGGTTACACTTCTTCATGTTTATTCAGTATATTTCGTTAGAGTTTTTAGCAAAGCTGGAGGCTATCAGGAACAAACATTTTACTGCACCCATGCCATGCTGCAAGTAAAGGTCTCGAGTCTCTACTAAACCTCCTTTCAGACATGGAAATCTTTCCGGTAACGTGATGGCATCTGAATGTGTCGGTGTCATGCTTCTTGCACTCCTTGGTCACGTTTTTGTGAAAGTCATGACGCCAATTTATACTAGGTCAGACGTCGTATCGCTTTCAACATAGTACAAATCTGAACTTCATGCAGTCACATTAAAACAGTATTCTGACTTGTGTAAAGCAATTTGAGGAGGGTTTTTTTCCACATTTCAGCACAAATATTGTTCCATAAAAATCACAGAGAGCGCAGAAGACACAACTTGCTGCCAAGATCAGAAAAGACCTCACTCCTTCACTTTGTTCTACAATTTCACATCTTTTACAAACTGAAATGTCAGACTGTAATAGGTCCGATTAATGAGACTCACCGATAATTAACTTAACCTGGGTTTTGGCATAATGTTAGAACAAAATGCAAGAGCTGCAGTTCGGTTTGTAGCTTTCAGGGGTTTGTAGAAGTCTTTTCTTTAATGAATACCTGCAACATCCAACAGCAGCAGGATCCACATTAGCATCTCCAGAGCAAGAGAGTTGCTTGCATTTACACATGTGGAAAAACAGTGCCACTAAGTTAAATGAGTTACTACAAATTATCCCTGACACAGAGACAGGATCATCGTGATCTAACAGCAAGTTACACGGTGTAGTTTTCTTGACTTCAGACAGGTGAACCATCACAGAGCCACAATTTAGTAGCTGTAGTTAAAACATTCGTGACATAGCGGAGTTAGGTTTAGGCTTTTGTTTTTTAGCACATGATTATGCATAGTGTCATTTGATGTACGGTCCAGTCTCACGTACATAACAATTGTCATGTGTGTACCGTGGCTTCCTCCATCATTGTATGTTTGAATGAAGCCGTGACGAACGCCAATGTAAAAGTAACCCATGTCTGATTAACAGAATGCAATCACTTTAACAGACTGATGAAGCCTGCAATGTTATGCATCCCATGTCTAAAATCGGCTTAATATAACTGCTACAGAAAAGAAAGGCCATCTCAAAATTACACTAATATGTTGTCTTGTCTTGACTATTACCTCTATCAAGTAAAGAAAAACAAAAGTCAGAACATTACTGCTGTGAGACTTGACAGTAAACTTACAAGCAAAACCTTTTAACTTGTAAAATCCCACAATTGAACATCATCACTACTTGATTCTGTAATTATAAAGCCTGTGTGGGGTCTATATACTGTGTTATTTAAATGGTCAGCATTCAGACAGCTGAACCACTTGCAGTTTACTTTTGAAGACTGAATTTGACCTGAATTGTTTACGTCCTGAGTGTCTCACCATGTCCCCTTTGAGCACAGACCAGTCCTCCGCCTCCATCGGCTCCACAAACACCTTTCTCCTCTTCTTCCCCGGAGGGTTCAGCCTCTTGGCAGCCGCCGTCCAGGGTCTGTTAGTTCCGTAACGGTAGTCTTTGGGCACAATGACCCTGGCTGCCATGGACAGGAGAGTGGTCAGCCTCATTGTGCTGCAGGGGAACAAATGAACCAAAGCTAGTGAGTTTCTAGTACAGCAGAAACAGAAGCTAAGCTAACGCTAGCTTACGGAGACCGTTAGCTTAGCAGCGTTAAACAGCTATTTTCGTAAATGCACACAAACCTCACATAAAACTGCTATTTATGTTTTCAAAAAAACTTAAAAAAATGTTAGTATAAAATAAAACGGAGTCAGAGACGTGCAGAACAGGGCTTACCCTCTGTTGATGTCAATGTCACATGTAGCAGCGGGGCTCACACCAACAGAAACACCATAGACTTATGTACAATCTATGAGTTACTCACGCAGGCAGCGCCACCTGCCGGACAGGAGGACCAGACCTGGCTCCACGCATGCGCAGTGGTCAAATCTAGTCTGGTTTGTAGATATGACATTGATTTGTGAGCAGAATGCAGACTGCTGAGGGCGAGATGTCCTTCACTCTACTGCGGCTGTATATTTCTCTGTATTCAAACTGCAAACTATTGATGGGGACTCTACATATCACTGATCCTAGATGCAACATTTTAAAAATCTAAATAAACTGCACATTCAAAATAAGGTCACTCACGCCTACGTGTATTTTATATAACAGTGTAGAGTTTGTATTATTTACATTACAGCCTATTTAGCAAATATAAGGAAAGCTTTTCAAAGTAATTCTTAATTTTACATACTGACTCCTTCATTAACTATCAGTTTTCCCCATTTCTTTTCTCAGTTTAGTGTAATCTTTGACAAAAAGACTATTCCCACATGTTTTGATGGGATGTAGTTATTGTTCTTAATGGCTATTTTATAAAGATGTCATATTAGAGTTTTGAATCTAAAACCCAGACATTCAATTTAAGGCACAAAGCTACTATTTTAATGTAATTTGTAGTTATATTGTGATGCCTCAGCTGCGTTTATAATGTCTTTGGCAAATCTTAAGTTAAACTGCAACGTCTCTGTAATTACTAAACTCATTTGTACCGACCACAACAGTTCATCTGTGAAATCTGGTTCAATGTTGAAACAGGCCCTGGGTTCATTTTGACACCACCCATGTAGGCAGATACGGTGCATTATTACAAGCCTTACTGTAACGCTTCTGTGACGAGGCTCAGGCATATTTATAGAACTCATATACCGCAAGACAAGAGGCCACAGTTTCTGGAAACCTGCAGTCGAACATGTAAGCACAAAGAAGCAGACGCTAATCTTTTAAACCACCATTACCAGCCACACATTAGAAAACCCATATTAGAATAAAAATACTACAAGTTTCAACTCAGTGCCTCACGGATATAATGAAAGGAGAAGAGGATGGATTTAAAACACTGTTTACCCCTAAACAATTACAGTTAAAAACTCGAACCCCATTACAAATTCAAAGCTGTCAGGACACGTTACATAACGCCAAAACTAGTTCAGCTATCGCAGCCTCTGGGGCCAAGCTGTGCCGCAAGGCTCTCCTGGGAGCAAATTATTTGTGACAACTGCACACAGACACACAAAAAGGTTCCATTGTTGGCTCATAGGTTTGAATCAGAGAGAAAATTAGACGTGAAACAATTAATCAGGTTTGCTTGGTTTGAGAAGTTACAGTTGCCTTTTCCATGCTTGAAACCGGATTTGTGAGCCAGAGAATCAAGATAATAATTAAAAGTGTAACAACAAACGATCCTGTTGGTTAAACCTAAAACGTCTGATTGTTTTAGGTGCTTTCCAGACTGACAATGAGGATAATCTAAAGGAAATTAGCAGGTTTTTGATGTAAGCACGACACAAACACGTTTTTTTTGTAATCAACATGTTTATTAAATGGACTGGCAACTACAATAGTAAACTAAGCAGCAGATTAAGATGAATGGCAGCTTCTGAAAGTAACAGAGAAAGCTAAACCAAAAGTTACACTGTAATGCCAAATTAAACTTGGAACTAACTGCAGATCTGAAGTGGCGCTTGGAGCTTTGACCATTTTATATTCTGAAACCAGCGGTGCGGTGGAGGCAAGGTGGCCGTCTTAGACACAACACTCAGAATTATTTTTAAGAGCAGAGCTTTCCCTTAAGTTCGTAATTTGATGAAGTGTAGGCTAACGTTGCAAAATACCCGAAAGAACACCGAAGCGATGACAATGACATTCAAGTAACACGGTGAAAAGGCTTGAACACTTGGTTTTTTTCACCAAAATTATCCATAGTGGAAAATGACAACACCATAATTTTTTTTTGAACATGTCCGAACAGATGGTTGAATAAAACACGTCTTCAAAACATCACAACTTTGTTTCACATTCAAAATAATAAGACCACTGAAGTAAAACAGACTCATATTCCAGTTAAGAGGGTGGGAAACCAAGAAGTCAGAAACAAGAGTTCTACAGATCTGTCTGTTCTTCCTCTTCAATTTCTTGCAAAAAAAAATAAAATTAAAATAAAATAAATCACACTTTGTGCAGATCACGTTGGCATGAACAATGTCGTTACATTTCAGAGCTGAAAAAGAGGCAATTACTGAACGCAATCAACTGTACTTGACCGTTACATCTCCAGTATCAAGCAATTTGCGGCACAAATGTGAGCTAAAGATGAAATTTTATTAACATGTAACTCAGAGTTGGTTTTGAAAGAGTTTGCCGGATAATTTCCTCAGAAAAAGGTGGCCACAAACAACTTTTCCCCTGCAGCGATTATCACTGCTCCACCTCGACTTTAAATGTTTCAAGATCGAGCTCGGACACAACAACATTCAGGAATGTCTTTCAACAATGCACATCACCAGCTAAACAAGCTACAGAGGGGTTTACTGTAAGAGGACGTAGCTTAAATCCTAAAATAGTTCTTCTCAAATGGGGTTAACATATTCAATATGTTCAAAAGCTAAGTGGGATCCTGTGAAATTGATCACATAATTTGGTCACCTGCAATGAAGCTTATACACACCAAAACTTTCGTTGTATAAAAATGTCAGAGCGAACTAGACAATGATTAATGGGGCAGAAAAAAAAAACTCTGAAAGTGTAACTCATCATGTATCTGATGGCTGAATAAATGATGTAAATGAGGCTGAGAAGCTAAGTGATACAAACGGACTTTTATGAACTAAAGCTGAGCGTGTGGGTGAAAATCTGTTCTTTATCCTGTACAATATCTACGTTTTAAAATCATCAAATGGGAGTATTTGTCAAATAAATTCATTTTTTTGTGATTTAAATTTCCTTTTTACCATATATTCAGTGTTTATTCCCTCTAAACTGAAAAAAAAAAGTTTTGACACCTAGCATTCAGTCTTTGTAATTATGTAATTGCACTTAGAAATAAAAAATATATACACACCAAAATCCCATTTATAAACGAGCCTTAAAGTGCTCAGTTCAATTGTTTGAAATCAGATTAGCAAACTTTTTGTCTCTGGGATATATGATATTCCAGAAATGGCAAATGAGGATTTGTTTGTCTCTCAATACAAACACTTAGGTTTCTTTTTAAAATTCTCCTATTAATTAAACAGCTGAAATCTGGCATCCTGCAGGTTATCATGTTGATGCTTGAATTCCAGAGAGAAGCGTCAAAGGTTCTTGGTTTTCTTCTGTGAGTTGGTGTTAAGCACTGTCTGTCGCAGGCTGCAGGGAGGACAGGGAAGAGCAATTACAGGAATTATATCAGCCAATTCTACATACGACATATACATACAATAACATTAACATTACTGCCGACCAAACCTTTTGAAATCATGGCTTTTTAGACCAGTTAGTAATTTTTTTCCATGTAGCCACTCAAACTAAAACATGCTTCTGACAACATCCATGTTTATGGTACACCATTTTTACTTCTGGTTCAGTGCCAAGTCGGCATCCGTGCAACATACTTGCCCTATTTAAAGTGTATCAAGGCTATAAGATTACATTATCTGTATTTGTTTTTATTTATGCATGTATGTGTCTCTTAAAAGCTAAAGGTTAAAAGTGTTTGAATTCAAAGTAATGTGGTTAAAATCAAATTAAACCTCGTAGTTTCAATCGTAGCATCTGGTTGAGTTAGCTCCAAGACGTTTCACCTCTCATCCAAGAGGCTTCATCAGTTCTAAACTGACTGGTTGGGAGTTCCAGATTGTCTACTCTTCAGGAGCCATTAACACTATTGAAACTCCAGTCTGCTGGGTGAGTGTTGTCCCTCCCTCATTATGCGAGTCGTTAGGTCATTCCCTCTCTCTGTCGACTCGCATAATGAGATGAGAGGTGAAACGTCTTCGAGCTAACTCAACCAAGTCCAGATGCTACGATTGAAACTACGAGGATAACCATGACCTGGATGACTGAGAATCTTCACAGACAAATCAAATTAAATCTTTCTGTCTTGGTCGTCATTAAAAAAAGGTCAATAATCATCAATATTGGTTAAAAAGAAACATTTTATCATAAAAAAAAAACAGAGACTGCACCAAATAGCATTCTACAATAGAGGGGAAAAACTTTAACCAATCACAACAGTCTTGGGCGATGCTAAGCCCAGAGTGCAGCAATGGTACCCCGGCAAAATAGAGCTGGTAGGAACTCGTTTGGAAAATGAAACTTTTTCAATAAATGGTGGACGAACATGCAAAAGTGTCCCTGTTAGACAGAAAATACTGGAATAGGGATGGGAATTGATAAGATTTTTACGATTACGATTCCATTTTCGATTCTGCTTAACGATTCGGTTCTTTGTCGATTCTCTTATCGGTTCTCATTTGGGGGGGAAATTGTGCTAATGTTGCCGCTGCTGCTGGGTTGAGATTCACTCCTGAGTGGATCGAAAACATTCATTCAAAGTTATCGCATGCTGTGTGTGTAAATGTTTCTGCATATTGGTAGGATTTCCTCCCTTTGATGAAATATCCACTTTTCAAGTACTGCAAGTTGCCCTGTTGTCTTCCTTTCTCGTGAAATGTAACCAAACTTTCGAGCATTTGTGCCGCTTGGGCGCCATGTTTGCGGCAGGCTGCACTGGTGAATGACGTCTTACGCAAGCTACGCAACGTGCGTGGTGACGTCATTCGCACCCACTGGAATCGATAAGGGACCCGTTTGCAAAATTGGCAAACGATTCCAAGGTATCGAAACACGGGGAACCTGTTTTCGATTCCCATCCCTACACTAGAAGCGTATTCTTGTAGCAAAAGAACCCAGCAGGCCTGCCTTATTGCACAACCCAAACCTTTGTCAAAACTTGCCATTGTCAACATGCAGGTTGCTGCTCGGAAGCGGTTTGAAAACACTAATACGCAAATAGCTTAAGGGAAGAAAGATGCTGCCTGAAAGTCGTAGCTGCGATCAACATCTGGTGAGTCAGACTTCATGTTTACTGTGTTAATATTATTATACTAGCAACTTTCTTTAAGTCTAATTATTGTGTGTCTCTTATTTAGTCAAGTGTTTCATCATATAAAAGTTTCTGGCGGCCATAGAGTGAAAAGAACCTAAATAATCTCTTGATGCAACCTACTGAATGCTTTCAGAAGCCAGTTACTTTGATAGAAGGATGAGGATTCACTCTGTTAGTGTCTCAGGGGACTTTCCCAGCAGGACTAGTTTAAAAGTGTTTCATGTCTTCAGAAAGTATCATTTGAAAAGCAGAATTTTTTAACTATGTTCCCCTTACAATTGGTGAAATAAGTGGTAAAGTTTTTCTATGATCAGCGCTCACACAAGCTCATGAATACAACTAAAGCAAACTAAATGTTCACTGTGAAAATAAAGTTACTGCAATTTGTTTTTTCCTAGTTTACTGGCATGAACATCAGATAGTGGCTGCATGGAAGGAAGTGATAACATATAATGTAGTCCATGCAAAGTGGAGTTATCGCACAATTATGGTCTTTCAGGCCCAAAATCTATCCTGATAATTTGATGCTTCCCAGATAGCCAACATGAATAATCTCACCTTATCTGCTGTTAGCTGGCCCCCTGCTGGAGCTTTTTCCTGGGCCTCTGGTTTCGACTCGCTCAGTGAGGAAGGAGCAGTCGCCTTGGGTCCAGCCACATCGTTGAGCTTAGCCTCTGCATTGGACTTGTTGCTGCCTACTTTAGAGTCACCTTCCGACTCTGCATCCTTTGGCCGCTTGGGAGATTCCTATCAAAAGTGAAGTGACAGAGAGACAGGCAGCTTGACAATGAATGCACTATGAGGCTTTCTACTTGGACAAACTGATCGGGTGAAGCTTACCTCTGTGGACTCCTCTGCTTTTCGTTTAGTTCCTCCCCTCTCATTCTTCTCGTCGATGACCAGAGCCCCTTCATCCTCGTCACTGCTGCCCTCGGCATCTGCTTTCTCTGAACTGGCTGTATCCCCTGCTCCTTCTGACGCGTTGTCCTTCTTTGATGACTAAAAACAGAGACTTACATATTAGTGACAGACAAAGCGTCGATCCTTCTTGATTCGTCAATCCGCGAAATAGCATAAAAGTATCGTCAGAACTGTACATTATGCAATTTTCATCCCCTTGAGTGTGCACAAGACAAATAAAACAGGGATTCACTCATAAAATTAGTTCGGCTGAGCTACTAGATGTGATAAATGCCTCTAAGTGTTGCACTGGCTTCAAGTTTTGAGGTAATTTGACTTGGTTTCTTCACACATCTCTAACTATCTGCCTATATTTGCATCTCTGCGCTAACAAATTGGGGTCATCTCCCGGTTAAAGCAGACTCCTGTTCACCCTGTGCATAATTCTGTCACAGGTTTCTTACAGCTGAAAGGGAGTTTTCCATCTCTACTCTTGCCAACAGCTTGCTAAAAGGGAAAACTGTTGTGTTTCTCTATTATATTGTAAAGTTTTCATCTTACCATGTAAAGAGCCCTGAGGTGGGTTATGATTTTGTACTATGTAAATAAAATGGAATAGAATTGAAACTATTTTTAAACAAGGAAACGCCAAAAATATAATCAGGTAGCTGTATTTATTCTGACCTGTGATAGTTTCACTCTAATAGGCCAATGAACTGAGAAATACTCACACTGACATCCAACCTCTGTCCTAAAAGTCGACCTACCTCGTAGGCTTCATGCGTGACAGTGGGGTTGTTCTCGATCTCCCAGAGTCCCTCAGCAAAGCCTTTCCTCTTGTTTGCTTTTCCAAACTTCTCCTTGCATTCATCATACGCGAACAAATCCTTGGGCCCCAGGAATGCCCTGCAGTGGGCAAACACTACTCAGTGATTTTTCTAAATGCCTTTTGGGAAGTTTTTACCTCCTTTCATACCCACCTTGTTAGCATACTCTATAAAACTGTATAAACTGTACATACAGACATATTTTATTTTTGTCGACAACATCAGACGGTACTTCACTCACTATCACCATCTCTCTCTTTGGCTGGAATCCTGACTGCAAACATGAATAGTGGTTGTAAAAGCCTAATCTAATGCTGACTGAAAACTCACATTTCTCTCAATAATGTGGAAATGATATACTACTGTAGTTTGCTTTCAATTCAAATCAACTCAGCTGAGGTTGTCCAGATTGCTGCGTGTTCATATGATATGATGAAAAAACATCAGTTGAAGCTGAAAAACAACCCCAGCCTGCTGCCTTGCTCAAGAACATGTTTCTTTTTGCAATAAACTGTGTTCTGATTTTCAAGCTGTGAAAAATTGTTTAAAAGCACAATTACCTCCTTTCATACGCATACTCTATGCACCTATATACTATACATACACAAATATTTATTTATTGTATTTCGCATTTTTTATTTTTTACTTTCATGTCATTATTTACTTAATGTATGTTGTCTGCACCAAAGGTTTGAAGAGTACTGTAATTTCAATCCTCTTTATGTCCTGTACATACTGCAGAATTGACAATAAAAAAGACTTGACTTGATCTTTACCTCACTTATTGCTTGTAATGCTGCTCTGTGTGCCTTGAATTGCCCCCTGGGGACAAATAAAGTCTTTTGAATTTGAATTTTTCCCTTTTGTGAAAGGCTACAGTGCTTCAAGTTTCCTGACATCCTTTAGGCGTTATGTAGAATCAGACTCGCACCATAAATGCAAAATACTCACGTCTCATGTGTCCCAAAAAAGAACACTTGATACTTGTTAGAGGGCGACTTCACAGCTCCTTCAGGCAACTCGTCAATCTGTGAAGTGAGAACACAGTTTATTTTTTACAAAAGAGATAGCGTAAAATAGACAAAAGTAGACTAACACTGCAAGAGTTACTTTTGTCAATGACAATGAGTTATGAGTCGGCTGCGGCTCAAGTGGTAGAGCGGGTTGTCCACTGATTGCAAGGTTGCCGGTTCGATCCCCGGCCCCTTCGCATGCCGAAGTGTCCTTGGGCAAGACACTGAACCCCAAGTTGCTCCCAATGGCAGGCAGGCACCTTGCATGAAGTCTGTCACCATTGGTGTGTGAATGAGAAACACATTGTAAAGCGCTTTGAGTACCACTAAGGCAGAAAGACGCCATATAAGTTCAGACTACCATTTAAAAGAAAGATATTACTTTTCCTAAAGGTTAATTTCATCATCAATTATTTTTCTAATAATCTATAAATAACAAAACAAGTTAAAATAGTGAAGGACTCATGGTAATATTGTAAATTTGCTTGTTATGTCAGAACAATTGGAGGGAAAACACATGTAGTGTAAATCATAAAAGAGAGAAGAGCAGCAAATCTTTGTATTTAAGCAGGTTTAAAGATGTTATTGACTCAGAAAATTAGATGATTATCAAAAAGTTTTCTGGAAATTTACTAATGAATTCAACAGTATGGGTCTTAACGCGAAATTAGGTTTATAGGACTGGACTGTGGTGCAACACACTCTTCATTGAAACGTATTGCTCTGCTCGATGAAGTGCCACCAGCTACTGTAAATTCCCCTCTAATTTAACCTCCTAATGAGCCCAGTGGGAGCAGAGGTCACCGTTTCACATCCTCACTGTTTGGCCTCAAGGCTCTGCCAATATTTGCGTGTTTTAAAAAGGCGCAGGAAAGCCCTGTTATGATGGGCGAGCATGGCGTCCGTTTTTGCCTCTGCCAGACAGGCCTTTTGGCATTCCCAGATAGGACCACTGTCAGGATAGGTGGGGCAGGGCCTGCAGCCTGTTGACATGAGGCACGGCTGATAAGACTGACCACAAAAAAAAAAAAAAAGGAGGGAAGAGGAACAGATCAATAGCGACACTAGCTTGTCTATTTTGGGTCAAAGTGCAGAGTCATTGTTTTAAAAAAATATCTTTTTATTGAGATGCACATAAAGTGAATGGGAGTTTGAATGGCTGCTACATCAAAGGAGAAACAGAGCAATCCTGTTTCCTCTGCAACCAGATGTGCACATTTCTGAGCACAGTGCAAACTAGTAATACTGCTCTTTTCTCTTATTTTATATGCAGTTATATAATAGTAGTGGATTTAGAGGGAAGCATGCAGTGACTTTAAAGTTAATTCACATGTTCTGCTGAATTATTTGGAAACACTGACGACAAAGTGAGACTACTGTGTGTTTATGGAGCGGGTAGACGTTACGTTATAAGTCTTATATCACTGCTTTCATTAGCTTAAAAACACAGTCAACCTCTTCGCAACAAGTGTGAGGCAGGCAGGCAGGCAGGCAGGCGTGTTTACAAAGTGCCAAAGCATATGGCTACACAAGCAGCCATTAGTCTGCAATGCAACAGTTTAAAAAACACAAAAAAATGACAAAAACTTATTAAGCTAATTGTCGCTTAAGTTTGATCTAACCTGCTTTCTTGTCTGTGAGCTCTGACGGCTCAACTTTAACGGTCCTCCGAGCAGCCGTTAACTGTGACATGACCGTTAATTCTTAGCCATCTTTCTTTTTTTTTTTTTAACGGTTAGCGTAAAGTTGACATTAGCCCAACAAGGCCCCTAGAGAGACACGAAAGCGACACGGTAAAACAAAAAAAGGTAGCTAGCGACGATGTTTCTATTTATTTTAACCCAAACAGTGAAAACAGTGAAGCGTCTTTCTTACATGATGAATCACCTGAAAGAAATTTGCAACCGTCTACTAGTTGGCTAGCTGTGTATGTATGTGTGTGTGTGTCGGTGTGTGTGGATGCTGGGCAACGCTAGCTAACAGCTAGGCTAACTCATGCTAGCTAACTAGTGTTAGGCCTCGCAGGTAAACAAGTGACAGGAGCGGGCAGCCGAAAGGAGAAGCTAAAGCTGGAGAGCAGATATTAAACGGCGGGTTCTTACCCTGGCAGGCCAGTGTGGATACCCCTTCATCTTAGCGAACACCAGATCCCCAGGTTTGTATTCCTTTTGCCTGTTGGACCTCGGCATGTTTCCCAGTAGAAATGGCTCCTTGTGTGTTAATTAAAACACAGTGGCGGGGTTTGAACGTGGGTCTGTGTCGGTCACCACCTGCAGCAAACAAGCCAAGCGTCCGTTTGTCATCCAAATCGACCAGGCGCGGAAAAACTGGATCCAAGACGGAGGCAGAGGCGACTTTTTTTTTTTTTTTTTGATTCAGAGGCAGCGCGCTTCAACCACGACAGGGAATAAATATGCGGCTCAGCTTTGATTAGCGGCGCAGTTTCTGCGGCTAAACGCGGCAGATCGACTGTTTGGTATCGAGGCTGTCCCACAATCCACTGGCTCGTCCCTCCGACTATTTGGGTTTGAAATTGAAACCCGCTTTCCTCTTTGCAGACGCGCCCCCAGCACCTGGAGCCGCACGCTGAGCGCCCCTGCCGACCGAAACACTTCTCACATGTAAAAAGCACATCAAGACATATGTTTGGATTGATTTTTATTGATTGATTTGAACTTTTATTTCTTTTTAAAAAATCTATTGCTCCATTTATTTCTACATTTTTGTATATTTTTTAAATCAAACTTTTATCACTTCATTTTTTATTATTGTCTCATTTCCTTGTATGAGACTAATCTGACTTGTTTAGTCTATTTTATATTTTATTATATTTTATCATTTCATTTTTATTACTGTCTTTTTATTAATTTTTACTTATTATTTTATTATTATTATTTTTAATAATTATTTATTTTAAATATATTATCACTTAATTTTTTATTGTTATCTTGTTTTGCATTTATGAATGTTGACTTAATTTTTTATATATTTTTTTTATTATTAATCTGTTTTATCTTTCATCACTTTTTATTATTGTCTC
>OMNN01038282.1:0-15795 GCA_900302755.1 Chromis chromis | reverse complement strand
AAATACTGGAAGAATATTTAGATTTTTTATTTTATTTTATTTTTTTATTTTTTTTTAGCATTTTTCCAGTAATCTGTATCAGTATTTTTTTTTGTAACTGATTCCTGATAAAAGCAATTAATTCTAAAAATGCACTAATTTGACTTTAATGCAGCCACCTCTCTATTCTGGCCTCCAACAACACTATCTGATTGGTTACACAACAAGAGCAATAACTTACCACCACTGTAGGATCAATGTTGAAAAGTTAGATTTTAATTAAACATATACAAAACATAAATACAAAAAGACATTTCAACAAAGTTTTGTTTCGACACTAAGATTTTCATTTTTAATGTTCCAAATGTCAGTTATCGGTGTCCATGATTACAAATAATCAGTTTTGGCCTTGAAAAATTAGACTAACCCACCCATTTAGCTATTTTGAGTCAAGCTGTGCTCATGTGTTTGCTTTTGCATGCAATCCCCCTGTAACTGTCTTTGTGGTGGACGCTCACAGTTGTCATTCATCAACTACTTAATTTTTTTTTGCCCTCTGCACAAGTTGCACATATGGAGGAAAACTTAACTCTGCGGCAATGTTGAGGTTTTTACACCCCCTTTCACTCCCTGTAGCTCACCAAGAAAAATCTCTAGATAAATAGATAGAATTGAATTTCTGTAAAATGTTGTTTTCACATTAATTAGAAAGAAACTGGATCTCTGCACAAAAAAGTTCCCATAAAGTCTGACAAAGGTCCAAAAAAGAATCTTTCTGCATAAATAATTTACACATAAGACATTTATATTACGCAGGAGTCAGGTGTAACTTTTGCATGTTGTTTCATCTTTTTTTTGTCACTTCTGTACTTGTAGACTCCATATGACTGAGGGGGAATGTGACATATGAACTGATCCCCTCTTCACATGTGCTCTGCAGGCTGAGTGGCTGCAGGCAGCAGCGTGTGCTGTGGGAGGAGTTAAAGTTTGGGGGCTTGAAAGCGTCCAGCCTTTAGTTTGTAGTGGAGGAGGCTCGATGCGCACCGAGGATGGACTTTACCTCACGGACGCTCTGATGGACTCAACGCTCGATCTTAACGCGGATCTTAGTTGTTATTTCGGCTCGTTTTGCGACACTTTTTTTTCCAGCGACTGTGAAGACTTCAGCTGAGACCGAGCTTTGCGCGCTGCAGCTCGTGGATGGTGAGATCTTTATGTGGCTGCTCGCTTTTCTTTGGGTTCCACGTTAAACACCTTTCCAGCGTACACAGATAAGAAGCAGTGGAGCTGATCTCTTTTTAAATTAGAGGGGGGGGAAAAAAGCTCTTTAGCCTGAAATAATTGCAAAATTTCAATTTTCTGCTCAGGCAATTTATTCTAAGATGATGATCTTTAAAGCGCAAATGAGGATTTTCTAACAAATTGCTTAGTTTGGAGGTGTTTTGTCTTATTACAGTCGATAAAAACTGCTTTTAAATGTCTTCTCACATGTGGTTTGTGGTTTTGCTCACCTCAGAGCTGCCATTTCCATCACAGATGCGCTTGATGGGACTCATGAAAGGTGTCATTTCTCCCTTCCAAGATTATGATTTATAGATCAGACAGGAAAGTAATTGCATTGCAGCTTTACCAGTTATTTTCTTCACTGTTTAAAAAAACAAAAAGCTGTATGTAGGTGGAGGAGACAGCCTGATGGACCTACCCCTCTGTTTTCTGTCCATCCATGTGGGTAAACAGCTGCTATTTGCATCTAACCCAAAGAAACAACAAACCAGAAATAGGCCTGATGATCTGGCTCTGGCTTAATTTGCACCAGATTTCCCAGAAATATCTGAAACTTTCTGCTGCTAAGCCCCGAATAATCCTACATTTCTGTTAACCTTTTTGGAATTGAGACTTTACAGCTGCTTAATGACACCTTGCTTGTTTCCTCTTATTCTTTTCCAAATAGTTGCCTCCTCTTATCTCAGTTGGCATGTTGTACAATGTGTTGAAAAACCTCCCATGTCACCCTGCATTTGTATGAGCCAAAAAAATCATCCCATTTTCTCTGTATTTGTCTTCCTTGTAAATTCTGTGTTTTATCCTGAGCTGCTGGACCAAATCTGGTGGTTATGGTTATGGTTATGATGCATGTGAGAGCAGAGGACTTTGAATGTTTGGATACGCATTGTTGGAATCAAACTGCCGCTGTGTGATACTGTATCAGTGACGCTGATAGTCTTACTGTAAACTAAACTGAAGAAACCTTTTCCCTGGAAGCATGTGCAAAAGCATCACAATGCGTGCTTCGCCCTGTCCTCCCCTTTTTCCCTGAAACTCACATGCTTATGCTAACACAGACCCCCACCCACACATTCAAACACTCAAAACAAACACACAGTCTCCACCCAACACTCCACCCACTGTAACAACTTCAGAGGAATGGTCAGCATGTGGAGAGGTTGTGGTGAAGAGTTAGAGGGGAAGTGGAAACCGGTGGAGGGGAGACGCTCTGCTGCTTTTAACCCCCAAAAGATTAGCGATATCCCACATAGTGTCCAGAGGGACTGGGATTTCTCAGTGCAAACTGATGGGAACTTGTGTGTTCGGAGTCCCTGTGTAGCAGCACAATGCTGAGATGTGGGAAAACAGTCATTTTGCTGGGCTGCAGCCAGATTGCACCCAGGGACAGGACAGACATGAAGCCAGCCACGCTGCCGTTTCATCAGCTGTGCTGAGTTTTTTTGCAGAAGACATCAAAAAGGTTTTGTTGTCCGTCCCAAGTAGAAAGAACAGTGTGTGAAGATCCCATGTAGATTTTTCTTTTCTCTGAGGTTTTGCTGCAGCTGAAACATTTAGCAGTGAAGGGGCCTCAGTTGGAGGAATCTGCACGAATTCTTTTAGCGTCAATGTTCCCTAAACTGTGAAAAGTCACACTTTGCCTTTACACACTGGCAATGAGGTTTAATGGTTCGCATTCACTAAAACTTGGCTGTGGACCTGTTTGCTGACTGTCTCTGTTGTGTCCTTGCATAGCTTTGTCTGCAGGGCCATTCATATTTAGTGTGACCTGCAGGTCCTGCTGTGGAAACGCTGGCCAGGCCCTGCAGGGGTTTCGATGTTGGGCTCTGAGTGATACCTCTCTGATATCCTGATTAGCTTGAAATTCTTGTACAGATTTAATTTTCTCCATTTTCCTGTTACGTGACACTTTGGCATTACTTAACAAACGGATCTGGTTTTGATAGTAAAAACATGTGTTCCAATTGCATTTGTCATGCCTAGTCATCAGTGTTCACACAGCTTCAGAGTCTGTAACTGCACTTCAATACTTATCAGTCCTCAACCACAAAATTAAATCACTTGTAATAGACATACTGTATATATACACAACTCTGTTTTGGGGGTGGGGCAACATATTGATACAGCAATATATCAATATATCACTTCCATTTGTGATACATTGGTGCCAAATACTGATGTTTTTATTAGCACATACAGGCACTCGGAGCGATTCCTACTTGCAATTTCAGATAGATAGATTAACTACTTACTCATGGTGGTGCTCATTAAATAAATGAAGGTAAAAATGATTGGAAGCTGCCTAACCTATGGTGAAGACGAATAAACTTGCAGGAGGAAAATGGCGGATTGTGCAGACAATAGTGGAAAGCAAATCAGAAAAAACCCTAAAATTGAATAATGATGTTACATGCACACACTGACGCCACAAGGCAGTCAATAAATACATAAGTCCTGCTTTTTTGGCAGTGTAGAAGTATTTTTTCCCCCTTTGGTTGCACAGATATTCTGATGTATCATAGATGAATTTCTTACAATATATCGAGCATTCCAAAATCACTGCATTGTGATATAATTGTTATTGTGTGCAATGTGTCATGATGGTATCACGAGTTACTCTGTGACTCCCAGCCCTGCTCTGTTTCCATGACACAACCACACCGAATAATCTGGTTTCTGCACTGTTTATCCTGAAGATCCAATGTTGCAGACAGTGTTGATTAAGTGATGTAACCGTAGAGCCTCCTTAAGTCATTATAATCCTGTAATATTTCAATAGCATCTCTATGGTGAGGTTATAGTTGGCAGCAGAGTTACAGAACCAGACTGGGTAACACACAATGACCTATTCAGGTTTATTGTGAAGGAATGTTTCTGTCACTGTGTCTGTCTGACAAGTATTTAAGTCCATCAGAAGTGGCCTCTGCAGTGACTTGCAGGAAGGCTTAACCGAGGTGTCTGTCTTTGGGTTGGAAATATGTTATGTAATGCGTTCTTCTCCAGAGAGAAATTAATGTCTTCTCATTTTTCCCTCTCTTGTTTTGAAAGAAATGCGGAGAAAAAGATAAACTATGACTTTGTAATGGAAAACAGTCCTGCTACGTGCCTGGAATGTTTTTCCTTCAGGATCTGCTGATAACCGTATCTTGTATTTCATTTGGGGGTGATATGGATAGAGTTATTGTGTTTTTATTTTGCCTCAACATCATCCTGAGATGGAGTATTTACATGGGAAATTACCAAATAGACTCATTATTTAGCTATGGAAACAGAGAAGTTGTACATATGGCAGGAGGGGAAAGTTATCAGGCATTGGCAATTAAAGAAAAAGTGTGCTGAGCTGGATAAACAGCCCATTTATTCAGAGGAACACTGCAGCTTTTCCTTCTTTCCAGACACAACTCTTGACACTTCTGTTCCAACACTTTTACAAACTGTGTCTTGCTTCCATTTGTGTTTTGAGTTTCGCCTCTGACTTGTCAGGGATCAAGTCATTTTACATGATATAAAGTTACAATCATGTATTGATTGAAGCATGTATCAGTAGAGAAAACTGATTTATATTAGGACTTGAGCAGAACAGGGTGATGGTATTATACTTGTTATTTTTTGGATGTTTTTTTGGGCTTGTTTTTTTCTTTTATTGTGATTTGTCTACTAATCCTGAGGTTGGCGGTTCAATTCAGTTTTAATGTACATTTAGTAGCAGTGCCGTGCTGTTTTTCTATGTTTAAACCTCTTGTTTTGTTTATCTGGTGCACACTCATTCACAGGCATGCACTGGTGACACTATTTGAGCCAGGATTATATGATGCACAGTTGTTCTTACACTATTTTGTACTTGGATGACAGGTTCCATACATACCCTGTAGTTTGGTGTCTACTTAGTCCACATGAACATTAGTGTGGCGGTGTCACAACAAATTGTTGGACGTCCATAAAGATCCTCACATACGTCCTCTGATGACGAAGAGGACTCTTTTGTACTAGCCTTACAGTCTAGCCAGTGGTGCCACATTCTTTTACCAATCAACAGGTGGTGGATCCACACCAAGATATAAAGCCACACTGCAACAAAGGCAGTGAAGAAAATTATTTGAAATAATTAAAGGTCCCATGTGGTGAAAACCCATTTTCATTGTGTTTTGTGGTTGTAATAAACTCGGAGGTGTAAAATTAAAGCTGTTAAGATATAATGACGTTTACTTTACAACCCCCGCAAACAAGATAGTGTCCTAGCTTCACAAGCCAGTAAGAATTTAACATAGGTGCTATGTAACACCTAACTAACCAATAGCCGTCCAGATCAAACTGTGATTGACGGCGTGTTCTTCCTGAAGGGGGCGGGACCAGCACCAGCTCAAACAGCCTGTTAGGAACAGCCCTAAAACCACAGATTTTACATTCATGGTGAAATGAACTATGTTTGGAGTATTTTGAGCTGATAAAACTGGAAGACACGCTGGGGACATGTTTGATTAATTTGCTGAAAAGGAACGCAATATGGGACCTTTTAAAATATAAATCTTTGCATTTTTCCAGCTCAAAAAGAAGAAGGCTCCAAAGAACATCTTATTATTACTATTATTAATATTTCTCTCAGCTCTACTCCCCACTGAGTCATTTCTGTACAGTCCCTTAATTATAAAAAATGGGTTAATTTTGTCTTCTATTGCAGTGGTCTTTGGAAATCAATTCATCATAATGTTAGTAGCCTTTCTAATAATTTCCAATTATTTCCCCTCGTAACTGTTATAGATTAGACTGGAATAAATTTATTATGACACCATTCCCTATCTGTCCCACGTGTGGAGGATATCAGCTATTATCAGCGGGACCGTTGCCAGAAGGGGACCACTGTTGACTTATTACTTCCTTTATTGGCGGCGACTGCTCGCGAAGACGAAGACGGAGCCCATACCTGACAGTAAACAAGGCAGAAGTGCTTCAGCTGTTCCTTTTGAAGTCGACATGTTTACTGAGAGTAAACAGCCAACTGCCTTGAAGCGGCAAACCTGACAAATGACTCAGGCAAACTGTGTCATGTTTCCACTTGGGATGAGTAATGTGAACAGTTTTGTGGTCAAGGCTTGTGGGCGCGATCGTCGAAATTTGTACCTGAATGCTGAAGCGTTTTGCAGTTCGGGTCTGACAAGGTGAAGCGGGGGCCAGAAACGGAAAACAGTCATCTGATACGCTTTTAAATCCTATTGCCCTGCTTGTCAAATCGTGTAAAGAAATGAGTCCTCACATCGGTTTAACTACAGGGATTAATCGTGCCCCTCCCCAGACTCGATGTGTAAGTCATGAGATGAATAGTCTACTATGGATAGCCAAGCCTTTGGATTTGATGGTGTAATTAGCAGATGAACTGTGATGCTAACATAGCTTGGTCCAGACCTCACAAAGGCCTCTATTGTGTGATTACATGACGGTAAATCTCGGACTCTCCTTTGTCACGCCACAGAGTTTGTTCACAGTCTTGACTGACATCATCATCAAGCCTGCAGATGAATGAGATGCTGTCCTGTGTTGTGGTCATTTGGAGCTTTCATAGCAACAGCCTCCCTCTTATATCTGGGCTAGATAGTCACACGGAGACCAGAATGGCACGAAAATAAATGAAATACTTTTTTTTTTTTTCTTACTGCTGACGTCTTTGGACAGTCATTAAATTCAGCTCTGTCAAGCTGTAGAGCCCTAAGTGAGTGGAAATTTAAATTCCTCTCTCTCTCTCTCTCAATTTTTTTTTGTGCTGTTCCCACCCAAAGGCAAAATGTTGAGCTCTCATCATGAGGATTTCCTGATTGGTCAGTGCACTTCATTAGTCGAAATAGGTCATCAGGTTAAAAGTGTGGAGAGCTTTTCAGCCCACAAGCACATAATAAACAAAAGGAGATTAGCGTAATCTATTTTCCAGTGAATTTGTAGTCTAATAGCAATTATTTTTTCAGTGCAGTGAAGTTATTTCTTCATAAGTGGCTTTGACATCTCCAAAGGTTCCCATAGTTTCTGTAACAGAGCTGTGTCGAGTGGGAAATTATGCCTCCCATCACACTGCGTTCTGACTGACGCACAGCTCATTATTGACGCTTTGCAAGTTTTTTGAGAACCGATCTCCCACCGTTCCCCGTCAGGCTTGAATAATTTGAGGCAAGGGCAAGGCTGTATCAGAGGGAATAAGGTGACCCTAACTCTCCTTTAAGCACTTATCTCCTCTGCCAGTTCTGCTTCACTCACTCGTTTGAAATGATAATTGCTACTTCCTGCACGGCAAAGCTGAGCAGTAGACTAATGTAAAAGAGAGTTTGAATATTCCTCAGAGCCTATTCGAGCTTAGGATCACACCGAAAGTGGTGTCACATCTCGCTCTTTGCTCTTCATTTCCAGCACAGTGTGGATATAGCATGTTGGAATAAATGTCACACAAAGACAAGTCCCCTGGCTAACCTTAAAGATGCCACAGAGGGATGTGAAAATCACTGCCTTTCTATGAACGCCTTTGAGTCTGAGACATGACAGGATCATGGAAACAGTGCACGTACTGTAGTTAAACAATTAACACAGATCTGTCTGGTAGCTTAGGGTCATGCCAAGCCAATTAGGGCATATTCAATGCCAAGCCTGGTAACTGATTAACATAAGAGAAGGTGGTTTGATGCAAAGAAGTGGATCAGCCAGTGAATGCATTTACTTGTATATGCACTCTAATGGACACTAAAATGGATTTCATGTTATATTGCAAGTTTTGTAGCAGTTTCCTGGAAGCTCATGAGGGTAATTACGATTAGCCTGCAGGCTATAGATACCTTTATGGACATAAAGCATCTGATATAAACATATTAATATCTACTAATGATAATCATGTTACTTGTGCGTGCCTGTAATGCAATAAGGTTAGTATCTAAGCATTCTTATAGGTGTGGAGGAAAGGTTTTCCTGAACACAGTCCCTCTGTGTGTTTTAATCCAGAAGCAAATGAACAAATTCTGCACATTTTCTGTTATTTGAAGAAGCAGATTCAGAGCATTGTTCAGCCTTGGCAGCACATCCCATCACTAAATGCTTTCAAGTCGGTACACTTTGTGTGGTCGGAGGCTCTTTCTCCACAGCAGAATGCCAATTTGTTTAAAATTTCCAGTATTTTCATCATTTGAAGACCATCATTATTCTGCCTTTGAATGCACAGGGGACGCACCACGGCAGGATGCATTACAGCCAGTCATCAACACAAAGATGATTCTGTGAATAATTAATGACACATGCTGAGAGAAGTCATCTTCCTCATAATATAAATCTGGGATCACACATGTGAATAAATAATTGAGTATTTAATTGAGTTTCCGTTCTCAGAGACTTCCAGTTTAATGTCAGATGACACATCCTGTTGTGTCCAGGAAATAATGCCCAGAATGATAAAATGGGAATAGGGAGGGGAGACAACTAGTATTTTAGTGTTGGTAAAATGCTTAGATCTTTGCTGTTTTGTATTTGCATCCAATTCTGTCAAGAAGCTTTTGAGATATTGATCCAAACAAAAAAGATAGAAGCCTTGTAGCCTAAATCCTCGGCCACTTGTTGTCATTAAGAGAAACACATTAGTGTAGAGGAAATGGAGAGGGATACGTTGAATCAATGGCTACTGATTAGCAGTCAGATCTGTTTTTTTTCTGCCGTTTAAACTAATTTGTCTCTTTCAGGGGAACTTTGCCTGTAGGCATCAAGATCCTGAATCTTCAGTTTGCAGCTGTTCATTATTACAGACCTAAAAGTTGGAGCGTGCATAAAGGTTTTTACTTTATCCAGGGTTAAAATCTCTTCTGCTGTGTGCTGGCACAGAGGCCTCGGTTGGTTTCAGTGCCAAGAGAAAATCATGTTACCTGCGGGGAGGAAATGATATTGGAGAGACAATAGAAAAACATTTTTCTCTGTGCTTGTATTGTGCCTTTTTTTTCTTGTAAACTGCGATGTAGAGAGAAAAAAAGTGTATGCAGAAAGCAAGCCTCTTATGTTGAGACTTATAGGAGTAGCTGATGCCCTTTTGATCCCTCTACTTTTGTAGTTTTGACTCTCTTTTTAGGATATTTACATATAATCAGCATTTAATTTCCTGCTCCACAGGAATTTCCTTTTTAAGAATCAAAAACTAAACAATATCTTGATGGAAAGGTGTTTTTCCAGGGCTTGCCTTGTGTTCTGCTTGTTTTGAGTTATGAGTAAGTTGTGCATATTAAAAACTGCTCAAAAGCTTCTGTGAGAGGATATCCTGGAGATTTCTTTCTGATAAACACGGTAGCCAAGAAAGCAATGAGCCACTTTCACACTGTAGATGTACACTGTAGATTTACTCAACACTTAAGCCATATCTTAGTGTGGATTTCCTGTTTTTAAAATTCCACAGACCTTTTAGCCACTTGTTTGGATGTTTGACGATGACAGAATTAGACCAACATGGTGACGCTGGGACACCTCTGCTGCCCTGGGCTGAGTTCAGTTCTCATCATATGCATGTGTTAGCAGCAGGATTTGGGCGATATAGCTCAAGAATTTATCATGATTAATGTTTCACATCAGTCGATAATTAGTGAACATTTTCAATGACCTATTTTTAATAAAGACCAGCAGACAAAAAGGGGGTTTATTTTGAATTTAACCACCTTTTTTTCCAATTTAATCACTTTACTTATGAAGGGACACGGATATTGATTTTAATATTACCACAACAGGTAAAAAATACCCACAAAAAATACATTTGTTCACCTAAAAGGGATAACTGACCTCAATAAGAAAATCCTCAGACAATAATAGGATGCAACAAATAACCAGTCTAAAAGAAATTAATGATTTAGCCAAAATAAATGTTACAAAATGTGTGCAAAAGTGATTTGTAAATGTTGGGTGCACGTTGGACGACCAGGTAAAGGTGCCACACTGTGCTTAAGTTAAGGTTGCAGGTGGCTGGCTGGGTATCACCAGACAGAGTCCGTCAGTCCTCAGAGCAGGTTGCTGGGACTGTGTCGCTTGGAGGTGGTGGGGCACCTAAGGGCCTGGGTTCTTTTGAGGTGTGGGTGCAAATGGAATGGGTGCAGGTGGCTGCGAACTAGCGGACCTATAGAGACCTGTACAGAAACTGATAAATAGAGTGATTGAAGATGAAGGTGTTCCAATATGAAGTAATGACGGGCTGTTTATGAGCCAGGGAGACTGGACGCGAGGGGTTTGTTCATGCAACCAAACTTTGCAGTGACGTTATGTGCTTTAATGGCAATTTAAGTGAAACTATGGAACATTTTATCACATCATTTTCTTATTGCTATTGATAAAGTGTCAGTACATGCTGCTATCTTTTATTGCCCTGCCCTAATTTGCTGTAATAGAGGACTAAGATCACTGTCCACCTGCCAGTGTGTACTGTAGTTTGCAAATAGTGATGTCATTACAGTCATCTTCTCCCCTTCTCCATCTGACATCTTTATCACTGAGCTCTCTCATCCAGACATGCTGATTCATGCTTTGACGTTGTGTAAACTCACTGAGTCACTGTGATGATGAATTTACTATGAGCTCTGCCGGCTTAGGAAACAATTGCTGCTGTCTCGACTGCTGCACGGGGTGCTTACAGTTTATTTTTAACGCGGTCGTGATTTATTTAGCAGTCTGCTTTCTTGGTGCTGAGAGCAGTCTGCTCAGCTGAAGCCTTCCTCTTTACTCCCCTTTGTATCATTCCCAGGTGGGCAGGGACGGGGAGTTAATGTGGTGCCGCACGCTTCCACAAAGTGCCGTACATAAAGCTGAACCTAATAAACATATGAAAACAACTGAAGAGTGAATAATCCATTTAAAGTTAGTTTAGAACCATGTTTTTGTCCTTGATTGTATAATTATTAATTATTTATCAGATGGACTACATTGTCTTAAAGATTAGTAGTAAAAGGGTAAACTTTGCTCATATATCAAGCAAATACTATGTGATACCAGGTAGTTACAGAAGCTACAGCTTAAACCATGATGAAACCTTTACCCTGTGTCCACCTTTCCCCTTCTAAGGTGTGAAAACTTACACAGGTTTTCACAATAAAATGTGGTTACCACAGATTCCATGCTTCATTTCTGCTGTTTTAGCAGTTTGATGTCTGATGAAGGGTTGATATTTACTGTGCATTTAGTTTGCAGATGTGCTAATTAGCTCGGTGCTAATAATATGCATTGAGTTCTTACTCATTATTTGACACACCGCGTTTAATATATTATGTAGCAGTGACTCTATAAATTCAGTAAAAGACTCTTAATTTGAAAGTGAATGTACAGGGAGATCATTATGTTAATGTTATTGACATTATACTTTTGATAAAAGATAATATGTTTACAGTAAGTTAACAAATGTCTCTTAGTCGACCACTGAATGTCCAGCCATTGATTTTGGGGAACATGTACCTCCCTGCACATCCCCCTGCTTGATTTTTTGCTCTGCCCACTCGCCTACACAGGCTGCTATAAGTGTGAGTTATAATGACAGACACAGCAGGAGTCTCTGCCTTGTCAGTCACCTACTGAGGTCTTTTCTGCCCAACATAATGGCTCCATAAATCTTACTGAATAGTGACCTGAACCCAAAGGGGCCATGTTGCTTCACTTTACTGCAAGACAAGAACATTTATTTGACCCAATGAAAACAATTAAACCTTTTGGTGTCTCTTTTTTTACATGTTACTGGGAGCAGACACTGATACTTTCTGGAGAGAGTCTCCCAAAGTCACCCTTAAATCTGGCTAAAAACAGAGAGCCAGCTTCAGATTTAATTGTAACCGCTCAATTAAAATGCTTTTATAGTTCCCTTTCACTTAGATGTACTCATGATACTGTTAATGGATTGGACTGCGGCCTAATCTAGCCTCATGTCAAACTCTGTGATAGAACTCTCATCACAGGGTCCTGCCCAGCCGCTGATTATCTCCATAAGTGCCTCGATCCATGCCAAAGACTGAATGTGAGACGAGTCACTTTGCAGAGATGAGTTATTGGGAGCTGGTTGTCCCGAACAAAGCCCAGTCCTTCATACAAAACTCACAGAATGGTTAGCATTCATGAAGCTCCCCATTCAGTGAACTTGCCACGACCCGGCAGAGTTTATCATCCAATGTGTCTGTCACATCCTTTCTCTCTGCGAACAGATGCAGGTATTAATAGGGAGCCTCGAGGGAGGTTCGAAAGGTTAATGAATCTGTAGCTTTAAGCAATATGGCACCAGATTCACCCTTCACAGATACAAGGAGCAGCAGACCCTCGCCTAGATGAGCAGATGGGTCCTGTGGCATTGAGCATAGTTGGTCACTTGTACAGTAACAGCTCCGCTTGAATAGAGCTCTAATCCTATAAGTCCTATAATTGTTGCCTCTAATAAGATCACTTCCTTTGGTCGAGTACTTGCTGTCAAATATGATTTAATGCTTATTAATATTTAGGACTTTTATTCGTCAGATCCATACTTCATTGTTCTTCAGAATGGATTAGGAGACTACATGATTTATTCAGCTAAAGGACATGTACATATTACATGGTGCTCAAGCGACAAAATATGTAAAAGCGAGCAGGACAAGCGCCGTATTACATCAGTTTACTTGCACTTTATGCCCTTGCTAAGCCTGAACAGATTTGCCTCAGGCGTGCAGAGCATCCATCCAGTCCTCCTCAGGTGCTGGCCCCACTTATATGAGCATTTATGAGTCATCATGTATTTTGAACTCCCCAGATACCTTATGTTTCCCAGCCTGCTGCTTGGGCCTCTTCACATTGACGTAACTCACATTTCGACTGAGGACACCTGCTTTTTGATGGAGTCCAGTGTTTCTGTGTAGAGGCAGCTGAGAAAATGAACTCTAAGTCTAACATACTTGACAGAAAATTAGGATTCTTGTAGGACTTCATCTGAAGTCATTGTTAAAAAAAATGGAAAAGCTTAAACTGAACAGCGGGTGTTTACTTTAGAACATATTTGAATACACGTTTTTTGGGAATCTGTATGGGATGCAGTTTTAGAGCCAAATCTCTGTTAGGTTACCCATCTCTGATCACCTCTTGTCTTAGTGGTCACCAAAGTACTTTTTTGTTGGGCACGAACTCCTCTTTTGGACACAGAGAGGTCAATGCTCGATTTTTGAGATATTTCTTCATGCATTGCTGCCCTGCAGAATTAGCTAAAAAGCTTCCTAATTTATCAGAGTGGCAGGAAACCTTCTTAACAGAACCCCTCTCTATTCATTAAAATTTAAAAGACCTCTGGAGTTACATAAGGATATGCCCTGGGAACACGGAGACCTGAGGTACACGGCACATGCAGGCTGCTATGCCTGTTGTCCCAGCAGGCATGAGAGGGACCACCGGAGGAGGAGGAGGAGGAGGAGGGAAATGTTACAGGATCGTGGGTGGATGTTTCAGCCTCCAGTGACTCAGGTAGCTTCAGTGGAGCAGCAAGAACCAGAACAGGCCTGGTAGCGGAGTGAAAAGTGACACAGACATATTGGTTGACTGCTGGAGACCCTGGGGACGGACAGAGACCAGTGTGTGACAGTGGGATACTGAAGCTGTATGTAAGTCAGCTTCCCAGTGTTCAGATGTTGCAGTAGCAGGTAGCAGGGAGGATGTCTGTTTATACTACATTCTGTTGACGGGCTGATCAGGAGTTAAAATACGCCCCAGCAGGGCCCCGTCTGACCAGACGACCAGGGGCTGGTCGCTGCTCTCGTCTTGGACTGTTGTTGGATTTATTAGGTACCGTAAATATTTGAATGAGCTCTTCTGGGAGTTGTTACAGTGATGCAAGAGACGCCATGTCCCCTCCAGTGTTTACTTTCTAAACGCTACCACCTATGTGGGTGCTCGAGGGAGACATCAAGCTCTGTCAGGCAATAAGTTGTGTTATATCACAGGCTTTATTGTGTTGAACTGATGCGCCCGTACTCCTCTCAGGATGTCGGTAAAATCACGAGAATCAGTTAAGAGTTTTCAGTCATCTGGTTTAGGTTTGAAAGCCTTGTTAAATATTTCACCTGCAGCTGTTTCTTGTGTGTGTTTTTAGTCGTGCAAATATCAGCAAATATGGGATAGATAGCCATGAAATTTCTTACAGGCATTCCTACTCCCTCAGGATGAATTGTAACAACTTTGGTGATTTCCTAAACTGTCCTCCAGCACCATCGCTGAGTCAGAATTTAATTTAATTTTAATTTTGGCTGATATTTTGTTACTAACAAAATGCCAGGAAAAAACTAATGACATTCCCATTAGCCTCGGCTGTTTTTTGTGTTTAGTGTATCAAATTCTAGTGTGCTAACCTGCTAAACTAAGATACTTGCCATGGTAAAATGTGCTTGTGTGCACTTCAATATGTAATGAAATGGTAAGTAAAGCATTAAAGCAACTGCCATCCGTATTTTTATTACTTTGCCAACACAGTCTCTCACCAAAATGTGCAATAACTACATAGGTCCACAACGCAAAATATAACCCTTGACAATGAAGGCTGTAAAATTATAATACTTTTACTACTACTGGTCTATATCCATGTCATGTGACTTGTGCAATACCTTTGCTTTGCTCATGAAAAGAGCTACTAAGTCCACATTGGAGGGTTGGAATAGTGAAGGTGTTGGCAAGAACCACAGAGTTTTGACGCAGGCGATCCGAGTTCACCTTTGTGTGTTATAGTCTTTTCATTATTTTGAACTTTGTTGCATTTTCAGTCACGCATTACTTGTGCTTTCAGCTGCTGCTTGCTGTTTTCGCTACAAAAAAACTTTGTTAAGCTTAAAAAAGATCATGGTTTGGGTCTAAGTACACTCATTCAAATGGTCACCTCAATGCCATGAGTCCTGCCTCAAGTGTCGCCCCTAAAAATTGTAAGCATCTCACAATTTTGCAGCATTTAGCGGACACATTGTGATGTGAAACTGGGCTGACCGTATGTGATGTGAAAAGTGTCTCTGGTTGGAAGAAAGCCATTAACACACAACACAACTTTACCTCAGTCAGAATGCTGTTGCCTGTTTCAGGTCATTTTTGCTGTTGCGACAGCTTTACTCTTTTGTTTTAGTCTCACTGCTCCCGTACCATACCAGGCATCAGCTTTCAGCAGAAGAGCTCTAAGAAAAACACTATCCACTGCCTGCTCAAGAGCGCCAAATGGCAAACAAAGTTCACAACTAGCTGGTGAAGGTGAAACATTTAGCAGCTGTTTCCTATAGGTGTGGAGACCAAAACGGAACAAAAATAAGAATGAACACTGGATTTCCATTTGCCAGGCAGCCATAAACTTCAAATGAATACTGATGTAGCTTTATGTTGGCTGGATGTGTAAATAACCATTTGCTATCATTCTAACTGTATCAACTTTAAAGGCCGGGGTTTGTTTCTTTTGTCCTCAGATGCGCAAAAAATACATTCTTGCAGGTCTGACAACTCTAAAGACCCAATTTTCAAGTTTAATTATGGTGTTTAAAAAAAAAACTCTACAGCTTATCTCCTGTGTTGGTTTAG
>OMNN01038268.1:0-22241 GCA_900302755.1 Chromis chromis | reverse complement strand
CATAAAATCCACAGGCTGACAGGTATGGTTTTTAGTACAAATGATGAAAAAAGAAAACAATGAAAATCTAGAAGGGCACTCAGAGAGCGCATCATCCGCCAAGGCTAATGTCCTATCTTACAGTTTTAACAAAAGTGGTTCTGATTCACACCAGAATGTAATAATAATAATCTAACCTTTATTGATCCCCTTGGGGAAATTCCTTCTCTGCATTTTGACCCATCCTATTCAAAGTTAACCTTAACTATACATACTAGGAGCAGTGGGCTGCCGCGGTGCAGCGCCCGGGGAGCAGTCAGGGGTTAAGGGCCTTGCTCAAGGGCCCACAGTGGTGGTGACTGGGACAAGCGGTCGCTCTCACTTTCCCACCTCAACCTCTTGCCAGTCCGGGGGCTCAAACCGGCGACCCACCGGTTACAAGTTCGCTTCACAAACCACTAGGCCACCACTGCCTACATACAGCTCGCAAATACTTGTCATGCAAAACTGTAACTATTGTTGCAAATACATATAATTTGGCAGTTATAGTTCTTCTTGAAGCACAAAAAAATCTCTTCCTGTCCTCACTTGACCACATCAAGCATCATATCATATCATATCATATCATATTCCATATGCTATATTTGTTTGCAAATAAACATTAATTAGAACACCACAAGAGTGGTTTCAGTTCTCCGAAGTCATCAATCATCACCGGGTGTACAGTAAAGGCAATGACTTACAGTGACCAGTTATTTACAACAAAACAAGTTTTGCTGGAGAACTGCAAAAGCGCATATTACTATGAAATCAAATCTCTCTCTGAAGCCACATCTCTGAAAGCATTTTCTGTATACAAGGTTCAAATGTAGGCATGTAACTAAAAGAAAGTTTCAACCCAAACAAAGTTGTAATGTAAACTTGAATTTGCTTACAGTTCATAATTTACTTTCATGTAATTGCAACAGTAATCTAAAATTCATGTACATAGGGTTCCAGATTAACTTTTCCACTGGCAGCACTGGTCCTTCTAACTTTCTGTGTTTTTTGCACAGGCTGAACTCTGCTTATCAATAGACACTACAATTTACACATGTTCTCTGAGCCACTTATCTTCCGGCTAACTCACAGTTAGCTAGTCAGCTGTACTGAAGAGCTGAATGCAATGATTCACACATCAGACAGGGAGAGATAGACTGAGACAAAGAAGAAGGGAAACTATTACTTCCAAAACCAATAGCTAGTGCAGCAGCTACAGATCCTGGCTGGAGTAGCACCACAACAGCCTAATGAGTGGTCATAAATAGGACCACATTGACTTTTGACTTGCACACTCTTATAAAATGGGTCACATTTGTCTCAAGGCCTGTGTATGGGATTTCTGTGGGTACTTAAAATATCTTAATTACCAATTTAACACGTCTTAAAAACTTTAATTTCTAAAGTTGCATTAACTTCAGTGTCATATTTAAATATGTTTTGGGGAATACTGTATTGACCACGTTACCAAACTACAAAATGAAACCAACATGGAACTAATAATCACTACTACATAACTGTGCAGCCTGGTTAGAATTAATGAGGGCACACCCAACTAGTGTGTTGATAGGCAGGCTAGTGTGGCGTCTCCTCTCATCAAAAAAATATACCAAGCAATGAGTTCAAATTGCTTCTGTTGTATTAATTCTCATATGATGTGGGTAAGTGCACGTTCAAGAACATTGCTTGAGAATGATGCATTTAGTATTTGAATAAATTTGGGTGTTGGAAATAACTTATCTGAAGTACACAAATTGCACAGATTAAGATCACTGGGTATAAAGGCGTTAGAGTCACATGGGAAGTATACATACAAATACATAAAGCAAACACCTGCCATCACTCAATATTGTTCTGTATTCTTGTCAAGAGCATCGCTAAAGTCCAGCAACTCTGGTGAAAATTATGCCAACATTAAAAGCGGAGCAGCTCTGGACTTCACACACAGTAGCCTTGAATTAAACAAGCACTTTGCAGTTGGAAATTTAGGTTGTTGGATTTTACAGCAAACAGCAAGAGTGGTTCTGATAAATGTTTGTGCTAGTGTGGACAAGAAATGTTAAATAGTATTCATTATGGTTTTAAAAAATGTTCAATTTAACTTGTTGAAACCTGCAGAAACGCATACAATATTAAAAGCCAATTATTGTCTGAACTGATGTGGCTTTTTTTGCCAGTTAGGAATGATTATATCACATAATCATTATTCTATTGTCAAGATTGAATTACAAGGTGGAAAAACCTTGACATGACTTAACCTCAGTCTCAGCAAAACCCACAATAAAGCGGTAAGACAGACGCTAAACCATTGTTAGATTGTGTCAAGGCATTCAATTACATGCTCTATATAAAGTCACATTCATTTACCAGTGGAGCCAGGTTTCTCGTAACCACTTGACACACACTCTCGCTCACATTCTGACACATAGTGAGCGGGTTGTGGTCACATTTTTAATATGTGCTCTGAGCCCCGAGGGTCGCCGGCGCTGGTTTAACCCGATTTACGTGCCACCGTGGCTCAAAATGAATACCACATGACTGCAGCTCCAGCACTGTGCCCAGGTCAGCCGCTCAGGTGTTTATGATTTATCCACTAATGAAGGCCCTGGCCACGACCCCAACCGAGGTCAGGGGTCATCCAGTAAACCCTAATGGGTTACCACAGATAGATAGGTGTGGGAACTGGTGTTGTTTACAGCCAGTTCTGCAAACTGCCGGGGTCTTGTAATGGAAAATTAGTTGATGTAATTAAACCGGGAAGAGTGTGTGTGGGAAGAATAGGCTGGATGATGGGAGGAATAGAACATTAATCTACAAATGAGCTTATTTCATTTTTAATTTGAATGTATTTGAAGACATCTCCTTGGACTTTGGGCTTCGGAAACTTTCCACTGTTTTCTGATGTTTTTATAGACTTTATTCCAATACAGAAAAATACAGTTACTAAACCCTAAAAACATGCAGACAGACTAACCAATTACTTAATCAGAGATGCGTGTATCCTTTTGTATGTGTCCCATGCCGTGTCCTTTTCCTCACATGCACGCAATGGCCTTTTAAGGACAAAGCTCGCTGCCCTCCTGATAACATGTCGTCAGCCTTTTGGTTCTTTGTGAGGTCTTTCTCATCTCATCTCTTTCCATTCTTGCCCCACACACACACACTCCTTTCTTCTCTCTTTTCTCTCCAAGTCCATGTCGTCCTCCTCCCTTCTCCACAGTCAGCATTTCTGCTGCAGGCCATTGGGTTTACTCCTGCCACTTCTATTCTCAGAGTTACGGCTGTTGTTGCTCATAAAGCAGGAACGCTGTGCTGTGATGTGGCCAGATGTCCCACGGCTGCCTTGCACAACCCAGTGTGGCGCTTGTGTTGGCTGGATTGGCCAGTGTTTACCCAGGCCCCCGGGGCCAGCCATGACCCTGCCGCTGCCACATTGAGGGGGCGTTAGGCTGCGCAGTCCGTTACTCACAGGAGGGCTTTTTAGGGGAGGAGTTGGTGCTTTGAGCTGCAAAACACCCTCCTGGCATATTTTTTTTCATTGGAGTGTAAGGTTATACTATAAATCATGCAGTGTGAAATATGTACCTGTACTGATTAGGTGTTGTAAGCATCTGCTGTTGACTAGAATGTAGTAAACCTAGCACAAGACAGCTCCACATCAGTTGTACTAACATCTAAAACAGTGCATTAAACATTACATAATATAAGCTCTTTATACTGTTAATGAAGCGTGTTAATGAATATGAGAACTCACCAGTTCTGACAGGGGAAGACAGCGACAATAGCTGCCCAGGGAAAGATTAAACTTCTCAACAGGAAAATCTACAATAAAAGCACACACATGAAAATCAATACGTTTCCACGTTGAGTTGATTCCCAGGTGATTTTGGAAAATCGCACCACCAAAGACGCTAAAGAAACATTTCGCAGATCATCAGAGCCAGACGAATCACCTCCCTGCACTCAGCTACACCTTCAACATCTCTGTTCAGCATTTTGTAACACTGTTCCTACTTGTTAAAAGGTCCCATGTGGCGAAAATCCATTTTTTTGTGTGTTTTAAAACCTCTGTGTAAAACAAAAGCTGTGAGAATATCAAGATGCTTACTACTGCCATTCCTCAAGCCTCTCCTCCAGTAGATAGCCTCCAAGCTTTACAAATCGGTCCAAATTTTGTTCAGGAAACTGAGGGTACAATGGTCATCCAGCTGATACTCTGCCTAATCTTGCCCCCTCATTGCCTGCTTGCTTTAGGTGAGCCATTCAGAAAGAGCATCTACCTCACAGTCCACCATGTTAATTTTCTTTCTCAAGCTGCTTCTGCTAACTCTAAAATATGTCGTTTATGAGCAAAGCACACTAAGTGTTCTGCTGTTGGCTGCATGAACACCCAGCATCTGAGGAACTGAAGATCCAGTGGATAAGTTTCATTTTTGATGGCAGTGTCCCCACAACAATATCAAAGTATTTAGTGTTAGCATGTTACACAGCTAATGTGGCTAACGTTGCCCTTAGCTTTCTTTGTATGCCCACAGGTCAGAGCTGTGTAAAAATTATAGTGCTGAGAGATGTTCAGAGGTAGTGGAAACTTAAATTTGAAACCAATAAACAGCGACTGGGTTGACTGGGATGCCACCTGTTGTTTCAGAGCAACCGTTGTCAGCCATTTAAATCTGTTTGCTTCTCTCCTGCTCTCTGTGCTCACTTATACTGTATTTTAATACGACCGAATGTTATTTACATATTTTTCTGTCTCAATGACAATGAAACCAGTAAAGCTACAGCTCTGTATAGCTAAAATGCTAATTTTCTGAGAAACTCACCAAACACGAGTTAATAACAACAGATGTGCTCTGAATTTTGCAATATTTCCATATAAAATTATTGCTCAGAGAGAAAGTCAGAAGCGATTGAACATCCTCATCCTCATTCATGTCTGTATTGGCTCACAATACAGACATGATACAGTCAGTTGTTTTGTTAAACCACTGATGCAGAGAGAGTCTTCTTCCTGAAGGGGGTGTAGACAGTCACAGACACATTTAGAACAGTGCTAAAACCAGGGGTCATACCTTCATGTTGACATAAACCATTTTTGTAATGTTTTGAACATAAAAATTGAAAGACTACAACAGATTGTTTGTTATCTGTATTTTGCCTCTCCTGTCCTTTACAAACCACTAATTATTCACTGAGGTCCATAATGTCAGTTTGAGTTACCCTGACATCACCACTGCTACGCCCCCTCTACCACACACAGGAAGAACTGTGATGTCATTATCCCAGAATGCCAGTGGATGTGTGTGTGTCAGTGTTCGAGAAACAAATAGATGTTTGCTTTTATGAGGGAGGGGCCTCACTGAATTTGGCTTTATTGGCCTCTGCTGAAGTGACCAGTGGCCAGTCATGTTCACGGCACAGTGTGGTGCGTCACATTGGACGGTGTGGTAGCTGCTGGGAGTGGCAGGAGAGGGAAGAAGCTTACACTAGTTTCTCTCAGGTGTACTGTCCCTTCATAGGACTCCGAAAGGAGCTCTGTCTCTTACAGCACTCAGGATGACTTAATCCCAGCAGGAATGCGCTTCTGGTTTCTCTTACTGTTCTTGTAAACACCTGACCATTCAACCAACAAACAGCCGATCTCCATTGTTCTGCAGCAAGAAGTTGGGATCAGACAGTCGGGAAGAAAAAATAACTCGGTGGAGATCCAGCGTGAAGCAAAGCAAACAGAAGCCTGCATCTGCTGGCCGGTTCACACCGCAGCTTGCTCCTTTCTGGTTAGCTTAGTTGTTAGCCATAACAAACAGTCTTCACACTGGCTCTGAAGAGAGGGATTAGCGTTAGCAGGGGTGCTAAGTAGACTCCATATTGCTGTGACATATGAGACAGTGTAGTACTCCAGTCTCTTGGATAGAGTGATCAGCAGTGAAACCTGTCCAAATAACCAGTTCATATGTTTATTTGGCCATCATATCCAACAAACATACAGCACCTGAAAGTCCCTCAAAGTCGGATTTTGACAATAAAAGACTAAACCCAAGTTTAATTTATAGTTATTAGCAGTGTGTTGGTGCTGTGCAGTAAATCAGCACAGTAATATGTTTTATGTGTGTATACACAGTTGATCCTACTGACCAGCTCCAGTTGTAGGCTGATCCCCTGGTTTATTTGGGGAAGTCCTATCCATCTCTCTTCCCTCTGAGCTCTGTGGTTCACGCTTGGCAGTATAGAATAATATACTGTTATGTTAGGAGAGAAGACCAGTTAGCATTGGGGAAGTTTTAACAGCACTGCCAAAGTCAATGCTGCCCCTTAAAACACACACATACAGCCGCTCAGCCTCTACATGCCTCGGATTCATCTTTCTGCTTTCGTTGAGGTTGAGCCCAAAAGGTCAGATCGCATGATAGATTTGTAAGGGGATATGTTTTCCATTTATCGGAGAGGTTATTTTCAAAGGAAATCTTCAGATGGGAATGACTCGGTCAACGGGCGTCAAGGGGATTTGGCAGTATCTTTTAAGACGGAACCCAGTACGGAGCAGGCACTTTTTGTTTTTCGGTCTTTAGTTTCGTTGGGTGTTGATGAGAAAGGGCTGAGAGCAGCCTAAACATCAGCTGAACTATGGCCAGGTGAAGAGCACGATCTAAAGCCTCGAAGCAGAGCTGATGACAGAGTCCTCTCCTTCCTTCACACCTTCCTTCTGCCTTAGCCTACCTTTGCCTCAGACATGTCACGTGGTCATTGAGGTTTCTACCTTCACTCATCCCCATTGCCGCCCTTAAATCAGTGTTTGTTGTCCCAGATCACGATGGTTACCAAGAATCTTGTTGACTGAGTGCTCGCTTTGAGCGCCGTAATTGCACCACAACTTGAAGGCACCATGTTGCCTCTCTCTACCTTTGCCAGGCCCTGTCAGAACCCTGCAGGGGGACAACCGAACCTCAAGATGTCGCTCTACATTATTTAGATTTAGTCAAACTACGGTATGCTGCCTGGCAAATCTTTATTTTCAATGCTAGGGTGAAACGGTGTCTCACTCCGTCTCGGTTTTGCAATGTGGAGGTGGTGCTGTCAGTATTCAAGCTCAAGAACAACATGTATCATCTACTCCCCTCTCTTTCTCCACACCTCCCCTTTCTTTCCTCACACCTTTGCACACACTATGCCCACCAATCCATTTTGTTGCATCACACCCAATTAAAAGTAATAAGTGACTTTCCTGGTCTTTGTCTTTTACTTCACAGCCCTACAGCTCTACTCCAAATCTCCTTGCGTCACATTTCTTTCTCTCTGCACCCCTTCCTTTCAGTTGAGTCAGCCTAGAGTGAAGGCAGCAGTCTGTCAGGTGTGAATAGACGCTATGTTGGCGGGGCTGAGTGCATGACCTATCTTGGATGTAACGCAAATATTCTCCCTTCGTTGAGGCTCCAGAGATCAGTCAGAATGTGAATTGTGCAATAACAGTGATGGCAGACACTGACAGGTCTTTGGACTGGGTGGAATTTGGCCAACCCCCCGACCCAGGGAAGATTCCTCCTGCAAAATCACTCAGTGCTCCTGCAAGTCAGGTATTTTGTTCATAACTCAGTAGAGATAAAGTCGATGGGTGTTAGATGGGCACGCATTCATTTTGATGTAAATAGGACTATAAGGTTGACCTCGATCCTACAACGTGTGGGGGTGGAGATGGAAATTAAGAGTTGCATTTTTCATTTTAAATCTACCACAAAGCCTTTCACTCCTCGAGGCCGTTTCTCAAAGACAGCGTGGGATTATGGGATTTGCAGTTCTGGTTGAATTCCAAAACAGGTGTGTAAACCCTGTTGTTGAGGCAACCTGAGGATTTCTATGGCAACACTGTGGCAATCCAAATTATGTTTCAGCTATTTTTCCTTTTCTCACTTTTAAAATGTGGCCAGTTCAGACAAGCCTAAATGACTTAACTGTCACATATCTGGAAAATACTTGGAATAAGTCTTTGCATTCAACTTTTAGGCAATCTGGAGTCCTATTTTTAGAAAGTGCTTCATTAAAACAGTTGGGTTACCAAGCCATTTCACATTTGTATTAAAGAAAGGGAGAAGTTAGTAACATCCTGCAGCCACCTTGGAACAGATTTACATGGTGATGAAAAACATACGGCAGGTCGAAAGCTGTAAGAGGAAACTTGGCTTAGGAAGGAAGTAGATGTTTTACCTGTGCAAATGTAACATTAAAGATCAACTTGATAAATGTTTCGCATGATTCAAGACTGGAGTTTGCTCAGCTTTTCAGTTTTTCCAGAGCTAATGTACCATTCGGCTGAGCCATGACCGCACATTATGTCTTCAAAATAAATGTTACAGGAGAGAGAAATCTGAATAAATCACGCTGCGGTTGAATCTTAATCAGTAAACGTACATAAATACACTCACAGACAGTAATATAAATGAGTGTGAGTCAGACATCTTGAGGTCTGGGTGTGTAAGGTCTAGGCCGTCACACAGTTTGAGACTTTATAAGTCACCTTTCTTTAATAGTATGGTTCGAACAACAGAATCTGTTGAGTAACCAGGGCCGGTCGAGCCAAATTTTTTTTCAGAGCCACAATCCCATCCCTGACTCCCCCAGGCTGAAACCCCCAGCTGACAGCTTCTGTCCTCATCCTGTCTGGGCCCACATGGCCTAGGCCTGGATGGGTGACATCTCCATACATTTCTCCTCCTCCTCCTTTTCCTCCTCGTACTTTGAGCCCAACTGTGCCAACGAAGCCTGTGTTACGTTTTTCCTGTTGCTTCTGTTGCCAAAAAAATGAAAAGGGATGATGGAAAAGAAACGAAAAGAAGAAAAGAAACGGTTAAGTGAGAATGAGAGAGAGAGAGAAAGAGAGTGAGTGTCAGTTTCTGGCATGGGTTTTGCTGTCTGCTCAGTTTTCACGGCCCGTGGTTTTATTAGACTTTCCGCCGGGCCGCGGGCAAGGTTAAACGGCCACCGCTGCCCCGTTTGGGCTCAGAACCTCCTGTTAGCCCCCCCCTCGGCTCCCCTCGCCCACCTCCACCCCCTCCCTTTGGCTGTCCTGCAGTGCCGCTGCCAGTAAAGGAAACACATTAACACCCGGGCCAGTAACAGAGCAGGCTTTGTCCAGAGCCAGGCAGGCCGGTCCATTAGGCCCACGCTCTGGTCCACGCCGTACCAATTAGAGAAGGCAGGGAGCAGAGCCACTCCAAACAGAGGTGTGAGCTTTACAAGGAGACTACAGGTGTGCTCAGGGGGAAATAATGGACTTTATTACTGATTGGGGTACTGTGCTACACTGTATACCTCTGTCACCTTTTTAAGAGCCAACTCAGCTCTGCAGAGTTTTGACAACCTGTGTTTAACCTGCACACTTGAGTTTCCCTTGGACGTTGGATCAAATCAAACCCCTGCCTTCCAATTTACTGCAGTTACCAATCTGGGATCTTGTTACATCGCTTTGCCCCGCTGGTTCCTAATACATGCTGTTTAGAGGGCTGCGATGAATGAAAATGCAATTATCATGTCATCTTTTGATCATATTTTCATTCTATATTTATTCTTAAAAAAAGAGATGGAAGTGACATTTTGAGGTAGCGTGATTTGCCTGATCAGCATTTCAAAACCCAAAGATATGTCGTTCATTTACAAAGATGTTCCACGAGACACTGTTTGAAAGAAAAAGAAAAGGGAGCATATTTAGTGCAAAAATCCATTTTCTAAATTTTGCAGGCTCAAAAACAAAAATAAAACTGTTTGCAATATCTTCAAATAGCAATTCTTGGGTATAATGTTTTAAAGCACAAATTCAGTTTATGGCTTATTAAATGACCGAAAATAACTAATAGATCTGCAAAAGCTTGCTTAAGTTGAATGTGCATTTCTCTTGTGGCTAAAACACCAAAAACCAAGTCCCTTTATAAAGTTGGACGACTTGCAAGACAGGTAAAGTGTTGTAAATCCTCATAGCAGAGACCAAGTTACCATTACTTTTAGTCCTGAACATGGTCCACAGTCCAAAAGCACTGGATCAAATGCAACTTAATAACATCTTCACAGTGCACATTGTGTGAGTAGCTGTATAGTGAACGCCCCATAACCTGTGACAGGATAAAGCGTGCCAAGCTGATATGGGTGAGAGCAAAGCTGACAATCACGTATGTGTCAGTGGCAGATGAGGAATTGTTGGTTAACATCTGACTACACTTAGCAGGAGCGGTGGTATCTGCCAGAACAGATGACCTGCCAGGTTGGAGAATGGCCCCGAGGCCAGACGAGACGATCATGCAAAGACAGGATACGTCTGACATCGGAGGGGGTTTCCATCGACAATTTATCCACGCTTTGTGGACACGCGCTATTTCTAAATAAATGTGTCAATAATTCAAAATTCAAAAGACTTGAGAACAATAGATGGCTTTGAAAAGTCATCTAAAATGTGTAGTGTGATCCAGAGGCAGGCAGAAAAGCTGTACGGAGCCTCATTTAAACTTTATTAAACTCCAGCTCAACATGGCGACAAAGCAGCGTTGACACGGGGGCCATGTGATCCGCTACCAACACACAACATGCTGTATTTTCTTAAATAAGCGTGTCTAACCTTCCCTGGTCTGTTTCTGCTCAGCCTGCCCAGGGCTGTCGCTTTCCTATGAAATAATTACTACAAATTTGGTGCATTCGCATGATTGGGTTCATGGGATTTTCCTGTGTCTAAATGGAGGCTCTGCTCCATGTCAGGGGAACAGTGATACAGTGTCGAGACAGAGCTGCGCTATTATGGCCAGGATGGACTAAAAGGCAGCTAAAAGGCATCATTCATCTTAAGCATGATGAGTTTTTAAAAAAAGCCTGCAGGAGCTCTTAAGAGGTCTCAAAGAGGTTCACACAAGGTTGTGAGAGATTTATGTACAGTGGAGATGCTGTGTGAGCTAAAAATAACCAACACTTTGATGCACGCTTAAAGCTTTTCTGTATTTTCACATATCCTCCATTTTGCTCTTCGAACATTAGACAGAATAGACTAGCGGCAGTTAAACTTCTCAAGCTCTAATAAGCTGTTTCAACTAAGATGGTGGCAACATTAGACGCGACACCCTCGTATTTAGTGTTGATTTCCATTACTATAATGCTGTATTTGCGTTGGAGGGCTGGACCATTTATTCACAAGCACCATCTTTTTCCCCCCACAGCATGAGCAGAGAACATGACACCGGCCCACAGTGTCCCGCCAAAACACCCAAAAAGCGTCTCTAACCCTTCTCGCGGCACAGAAATAGTCATTAGAAGCTCATTTGTTCTCCCCCAGATAATATCGCCACGTGTGCCGACTCAGATGGGGAGCACTGCTGGGTGATCTGGCTCATGAGTCAGCAGGCAATGTGGTGATTCTGGACTGGACACTGCCCCGGCAGAGCCAGGGTGGTCCTGTTTGGTTGTGATTTTTCTGTGGAACTTCCCTGTTGCTTTTTTTTTTTTTTTTTTTTTTCTTTCTGTTGACAGGCTGATGCTCTGAGATTTGTTTTGGCATACAGTCCAGATTTGACACTAAAACAGTGAATTAGAGAAGAAAATGAGAGAGAAGAATTCTTAAAGAGCCTAATGGTTGTCATGTGAGGTGGCAACGAATTGATTTGACTCGGGGTTACTTTTTATTTGAGTTTTTTGCTTTGGCTGAAGAAGGCTTTGGAACAGTAGTGGAGGTTTGGAAGGCTGTCTCTCTGTGTGTGTGGTGCTGGAGTGTTATATAGAAGTTTTGAAAGAATCTCTGAAATAAGTCTACAACACGGAGGCCTTGATTTCACTTATCTGCGCCTTGTTTCTCTGTTTCTTTTCTTTTTGTGTGTGTTGGATCACTGTAATATTTATGTCCTGTGTAAACTGTAATTGAATTCACAAGATGCCAACAAAGCATTTTTTAACGTATGTGTTTTAGGTTCAAACTTTGTGACGCGTAAGATCAGCCGGTCTGTGGCAAAAATATACTTGGGCCAACTGGAGAGCTTCAGCCTGGGCAACCTGGACTCCAAAAGGGACTGGGGCCACGCCAAAGACTATGTGGAGGTAAAACACACACACACGCATTACCACACACAAGCCCAGAGAAATACACACCAACTATGCGTGCACTGCTTCAGAGTTGAACAGGGTTCAGATGTGCACATAGCATTAACAGGCCGTGTTTTCCCAGATCATTTGAGGCTGCAATATGTGATCTGCATGAAGCCTCCTATGATTCTCTGCCAAAAGAGAAACAGAGATAGAGAAAGAGAAGGGCAGCGGGAGGAGAGGGAGAGGGCCGCACGCTGAGAGGCCACAGACTGCACTCTGGTTTCCCACAACTCACCCATATCCCAGATCCCTTCAGGCCCCCATCGCCATTCCCCGAACGCCTGCAGAAGAAAGAGAGATATTAAGGGAACACCGTGTCCTGGGGACGATGACAGAAATACTATGTTTGTGTTAACGTAATGGTGCCAGCAGCAAGCAGAGAAAAGAGTGGGGAGATGAAACGAACAGTGGGGTCGCCACGTCTAGGAGCAGACGGAGCTCAATGTTTCTGAAAGTGTGTTTTTCCCCAGCGCATGTGTGTGTGTGAGGTAGCACGCATTCCTATGTGTGAGTCGAAGTGTGTGATAGGTTAAGGTTGGAACACGTGTGTCTGGCTGTTGAGATGAAAGACTCAACGGGTTGCCATGTCTGACAGCAGACCCCTGGCAGCGGCCTGTGTTATTATTAGGAGGTGATGGTGGCGGAGGTAGTGGGGGGTGCTCTTTGAGATGGGAGTGGGGGGTGAGGAGGTTATAGCGGGGAACTTCAACTTAACTGCAGATCGCAGTGTGGGGTCACTGCGTCAGAGTCAGGGCGGCAGTGCGGTGGTGGTTCATGCTGTTAAGGCGGGGCATGAAGGCATCAATGGCGTCAGCGAAACATCAGTCACTGTATGATTACGGGAACGCTGTCCATCAGTCATATCCAATGTAACCACACACAATAATTTTTGGCTCCTGCGGTAGGAAGTTTGACTAGAATTGGAACTGGTGCAATGGAAACACAAAAGCTTAGTTTTCAAGAAACGAACTGTACGATTGTATTGTGCTGTGATGTAGGAAGTAAAATCCTGCCCACCTTTTTACATTAAAAGCTATTGGAAAAACCCAAATGGGCACAAAAGAGATTTAGCTTCAAGGTGAAGCTAACGGCAATAAAGACATGCCAGTTTGAGTTGACAATGTTTCAACTTGAACAAAAAAAATTATCTAAAGTTAATCAAAATCGCAAAATCGTGATTTGCAACAATGCAGTTAGCAAATCGCAAAGGTTGCAATTTAGGATATACTATAACATGTCTGATTTAGGGTTTAGCTTGTGTGGCAATAGATGTATGAATTCATGCCATCCTCCTCGTGTCTCAGTCACACTTTTGGTTGTCTCGCATAGCTAAACCAATCTCCAAAATAGAATTTCCTAGTTCTTACTCGTGATCATTCTGCCCTAGAGGGAAAATGCTCTGTTTGTATTTCTTTAAACCAATCACAGTGGTAACCGGCAGAGCTTAGTCAGAGATGATGTCCACTTGAATTAGTGACGGGGGAATAGTTCTGTGCATCATTTACATGCAGGGAGGTAAACACTGTCACCAAACGGGCTAATAATGAAAAAAAAAAACACTAGCGGGGCTTCCTTACTGAATGATCTAAATCAAAACTTGACATTTCAGTGTGTAGATTGCTAGCTCAGAGGTTTTTGCATTCCGTAGAGACAGTATTTTTGACAACAGAAATGCATGGATAGTGAAAGTGGAGGAGAAAGTCACATGAAATGCATGGTCAAGGGCAAGTTTATACCTGCAGCATACATCCAGGGAAGTCAGACTACACTTTTGGTGGTGTCTTATATGACAGTGCTAATATATGCCAGAAAAATGGCCGGTGCATTTGCCAGTTAGCTACAGCTAACATGGTTAAAGGCTGACTGTGGAATCATGGACTCCTCAATCAGTGATGCCAAAAGAGTGAGGTGAATAAAGGTTCTCTGTGAAAAAGTCACAGGGACAATATTACAGAGCCTAAAATTTAACATTCTAAATTGGATTTTTATTTCTTTTTGTATACTGAAACAAATTAGGAATGATTTTAGAGAATATAGTACAGATTTTATTCCTGATTGTAGCTGCAGTGTTCTGATTTTTCAACATTTCTTTGACCTGTGACTGGTCCCAGCTGCTGAGACTCATGACCACTGTAGTATTTATAGTCATTTAGCATACCTTTAGATTTAGATTTAGATAAACATACATTGTTAAATCCTTCATGTAACTTTAATGATGCAGAAATAGTGAGCTAAGCTTTAAATGCTATTTTATAGAGAGCAAAAATAACAGAGCTTGTTTATCTGCCTACTTAGCTCCTATAAATACAACCCGCTCTTATTCTTGTGCAAGTGAAATGTTGGTTGTTGGGTCTAGCAGAGCAAGTTTCTTCATATTGTGATATTCCTCTGACTCCTCCGAGTTGTGTAGTGTACTCGGCGTCATGTGTGCAGCCTTGTGTTGCTAGATTTGTGCGTCACACTGGCCTGTCCGGAGCACCCTGGGGTTGAGACGCTCCAGGTTTCCTGTGGGAACGGCTGACATTCCAGTTCGGGTGTATCAGGCACCTCCTCGCTGTGCGTCTCCTGTTTCGGAAAAGGCGGATTTCGGGAAGCCAAACAGAAGCTTGAGGTGCTGAGGGGAACCGAGGTGGAGGAGGAGAAGCAAGGGGGTGGGGGGGAATTGAAAGGAGAAGGGAAACAGACGCGTGTTTGTGGGGCATTTGTACATTATGCATAAGTGAACCATCTCTCCCGCTGAAAGTTCACCCCACCCAGCAGACCATCAAAGGCCGCGACTGTCACCATCACTCCCCCTCTCTCTGCCTCCGTCTGTCTCACTTTGAAATATCCATCCAGCCTGCACCAGCACTGTGTTACCATGGCAAAGCCAAACAACTGGCGATTTGTAAACAGAACCATGTGTGTCTGCTTTAGGCTGACAACTGCTTTTCCTCCCTCTCTCTCTCTCTCTCCCTCTCCTCACCCCACCCAGGACAGGGAAATTGCTTGTAATTGGCTGTGGATGGATTGCGGGTGGCAGGAGGGGCGTGCTGTGTGTCTGCTGTAACGACGTCTGAAGGCGTGCGGCTGGCTGGGCATCGTCTCAGCCGGGTATCGGGTATCCATCCCAGGCAGGCAGACAGACCTGGAGCTGCCCAGTTACTCTCAATGGAGCCCTTTATTATTATTATGGTATTATGGAATAGACGCCGGGAGCTGAATGCTCTGGGATAAAATCGGTAGATAAAATAATTTAAATCCTGCTGATCTCATTTTCCTCAAAGGGGTTAAGCTTTTGGACGTTCTCAGTTTTGTGACTGGCCTTTTTTCTGACTGCGGTTCTCTGGGATTTGGCGATACAGCGCAAATGTCTTACTCAGAGCGTGCCAAGAAGAAGAGGAAACCCACAGCAATCAGTCACTAACGGCTCTATCTGAGCAGATAAAGATGTAGTAGTCGGCCATCTTTACCGAGCACTGCCCTCCTCCCTCTTCTTCTTCCTCCTCTCCTCCCAGCCCTCAGTTGGCCCAGGGTGGGTACAGCTGTTTGGAGCCCCTACCACCCTCTACATCTCCTCCACTTTGGCTCCAGAGAGTCATTTCCAGTGCAGAGAAGAGAGCTGGCAGGGAGGGAAGCAGGAGCACAAGTTGACTTGGTGGTTTTGGACTTCTCTCTCTCTCCCCTCAGGCTCCATCCTACTCTACTCTTGGGCTCTCTTTTTGTCTGTTTCCTCTCCCACCTAGTTTTTTATTCTTCACGTCCCTCCCATCTCTTAACCTTTAACTATCTGGTGTTTCTTAAAAGCTGCGTCACTAGAGTGAACTTCTGGCAGGCAGATACCACCCAGTTACCAGATATTTCCCTCTGACAACTAATAACCAGCTCTTATTTTTCCCCTGGCTGGAGCTGGCGGTGCTGCTGTCTGTGCTGTAGTGGACTAGAAACTGCTGCCAGATGAGATGTGGCTGACCCGCTGACACACAGCACCGACAGCCCCCTCCTCCCTGCTCTTGTCTTGTTCGCATATTTATTTTCAAAATATAATTACCTGTGAAATTCTGGTCAGTGGAAGGTGTTTCATTGCAGTCGTCAGGTGCGTGCGGTTGCCCCTGTGTGGCAGTAGCTGTCTGATTCCTGGCATTGTGTGGAGGCAGCGAGGTGACGGAACAACCCTGAAGGTGTCATTTTTCACCTCATTTATTTTTCTTATCCCCCTTTTTTTTTCTGCCGCAGCTGCCTCGCTGTGTAGTAATGGTTACAGATGAGGCTAATTAACCAATCACAGCGCAGATCAGGGCCAATCACAGATGATTGATGAGAGCGGTTGGCCATTCATCACATGTTTTTGGCTTGGGAGGTGACAGCGGGGGCAGGCTCTGGGCATCTGTACAGTAGGCTAGACATTTACGTCCGCATTTTTTGAACTTGCGAAGGCGTCTCAGTGTGCAGAAAGGCCTAGTTTGTCATTTGACATTTTGTGGGAATGCTAGTCTTCACGGACACCTGTTTGACTGTCAAGATGAGCCATAAGAGCAGAAGGCTTTGTTAAGATCGATAGCCTTGTTGATTTGTACATGGCTCTTTTTCTAGGTCCAACTAAAGAGACGTACAGCTTATGTTAAATTCTACACGTTTCATTTATGTGGCCACCGAACCGTGTAAATCATAGGCATGTATGGCACACAAGATTATTTTCATTATCACAAACAATCCATGAGGGCTGCACGGTGGCTCGGTTGTTAGCACCGTTGCCTCACAGCTAGAAGATCCCCGGTTCGTGTCCCGGTTAGGACGCCTGGGATCTTTCTGAGTGGAGTTCTCATGTTCTCCCTGTGCATGCGTGGATTTTCATCGGGTACTCCGGCTTCCTCCCACAGTCCAAAAACATGCTGAGGTTAATTGATTATTATTCTAAATTGTCCGTAGATGTGAATGAGAGTGCGCTTGGTTGTCTGTCTCTATGTGATGCCCTGCGATAGACCTTTGCCCGAGTCGGCTGCTTCAAAAAGTGACTCTTATGATTAAGTCATGAAAATGCCACTGCTAACCCTAACCCTTAATTAGCAGGAGCACAAATCAGTTGCGGTGTTTAGGCACGAGTTTAGGGTGTGTATACAGTGTGGTTTGTCTTGCTGGATAGCTCCAGCCTTCAGTTCAGCGTGCTGATGTAATACCAATATTGTGATCCAGGTATTTATGAGCCTTAGCATTTGCTGGAGTCTTGATTACTGAAATATCTCTTGCTTATTTAAAGGTTTTCAGTGCGGGTTTGATTTTGGTGATCAGCCATGTGCTGCTCGACTGCTGGAGGATTCCGTGTCATAGAGGGCGCTGTCCCCCTTGTTTCACTATGTGTATGTTATATCTGTGCCTGCTCGGTTCTTTACAGCAGTGACTCAGGGAGCTGATAAATACCTTTGCCTGCTCTGTAAGGTTTTAATAAACACAGCTGGAGTGGTAAAGAGCTAAAATGGGAGCTAATAGGGCAGAGGAGAGGCAGCATTGGGTTTCATCACCCAAATCTCCTGACTACAGCGACAACTTCCCGACCTCTCAACCCCTGCAGCACACCAGCCCTGGCACAATCATGATGTCATCTCTTGAGATTTGTGCGTGTACGCTTGGAGAAGAGAATAGATCATTTATTGAGAAAGACACTGTGAAAGCAGCTACTTCTATGGTGACTTGGCATCCCACACAAGCAGGATGAGTAAATGACAGCAGCTGTGTGTGTGTGTGTTTGTGTGTGTGTGCACATTTTGGGGCGTTAATTGCAGGTGAAATTTGAGCCACAGCCTTAACAGCAGCTCAGTAAACTGGAGTTTGCCCCCCCTCTGGCTCACAGTAATAAAACCTAACTGATCCTGTAGAAAACCTCTACACGCACACACACTCACACATGGGGCTTATTTCACCAACATGTACATTTATACAACACGATGGCTGAACAAAGCAGGGCATTTTATTCCTTATACAGGACTCCAGTGCAGATATCTGATCTTAGGTTGCCCCCAAAGTGCCTCTAAAACCTGTCATTTGAATAATAGGACTAAATATAGACCCTCTTTACACGGAGGCTATCACGGTTAATTCCTTTTATTGCCTTTTATATTGGATTCTACTGCATATTATTTTGATGCTCGTCCTCGTTGTGATTTTATGTAAGGAAAGTAATAAAATCTGTCTTTTTCGTAGGAAATTTTAACAAAAAAAATAAATACTAGAATTTTCCAAAAAAAAAGTGGGCTTAATTCAAATTTTGCATGTATTTTCTCATGCACCCATGATTTATTGTGTTTCACTTCTCACTGTCCTTTGTAGTTTATCTAAAAGATCTCATGCAACAAGCACTCAAACTAGAAGTGGCTCAAGAAAAAAAAAAAGAAACTCAAATTTGATGTATAGATTCTATTTAAGAAAATTAAAAGCTACGAAAATGGCAATTCAGAGTTATATATTTTTATTCAGCCTTTGTTTTCTCATCAAAGACATGCAGCTTCAAGTTTTATTGCTTACAGTATATGCAAGTGATTTTATGATGATACTGATTTGCAGGGGCTTCACTGTTATTGGACCCCAAGGTAGAAGATCAAGATCAAGTTAGTTTTGGTTATGTCATTGACAGTGTGAAGTGAACTTGTAATTGGTGGGTTGCTGGTTCGAGCCCCCGGACTAGCAAGAGGTTGAGGTGGGAAAGTGGGAGCGACCACTTGTCCCAGTCACCACCACTGTGGGCCCTTGAGCAAGACCCTTAACCCCTGACTGCTCCCCGGGCGCTGCACTGTGGCAGCCCACTGCTCCTAGTATGTATAGTTAAGGTTAACTTTGAATAGGATGGGTCAAATGCAGAGAAGGAATTTCCCCAAGGGGATCAATAAAGATTAGATTAGATTGTTTCTGCAAAGATCCTGTTTTAAAATTAATTTTTCTTTCTGTTTTCCCCACCTGTTGTAATCTCCTAAGTTCCTCAAACACTGATAACTCCCTGGAATCTTTGAACCAAGAACCAAAACCGAGTTAGGTCGTTGTAAATATAGCCATGACATACACAGGTAGGCAGAAGAGAGCTGGACCTGCATAAACACTCAGGGAAGTGGCGTAGGAGGTGAGATATGATGATAGGAATAATGAATTGGGTGAGAGACTTAAAAGAGATCTCCAGGGAGGCACTCTTGCTCCATCTGAGTCCAAATCCTAAATCACTGAACATGGGGTGAGTATTTACTGTGGCAGCTTACCAGGAGGACGGGAACAGAGGTGCAGTGGGAGTCATAGAGGAGCAAAATGTTGAAAAATTTCACAGTCCAGATAGTTAAGCCGGAAGATAAATGGAGGAAGATTGTGTAAAACTGCCCCCACCGCTGCCCTAACAATAGAGGAACAGATAACAGACAGATCCATGATAGCAGAGGTTCTAGTTACTCCTGTAGTGAAGAGGCCACGTCAGGGTAACGGTGAGTGTGTGAGGGTTGTGTGTGTGTGCTTCTATACGAATGTGTATGGCCTTGAAATTTCAGCTGGAACCACTGTAGCTTTACCGGCAGACAGAAACCTGACCCAGTAGGTGTCCTCATTTTTGAGGTCAGAGGTTTTCAGAGAATGTCTTTATTTTTTCTTTGACTGTAATTCTGTTCAGTTCTTTCTTACCTCTCTGGTCATACAGCTCAGAGTGAAGGAGTGGGCCCTTAACTGTGATCGGCTGGAAGACAGCTTAATGTAGGGGCAGTGGTGGTGTAACGGTTAACTCTCTGGGCGACTGATCACAAGGTCAGAGGATCAAACCCCAATGCGGCCATTGTTGGGCCCTCAAGCAAGGCCCTACTATGGCTGACCCTGCACTCTGACCCCAATGGGGATATGCGAAAACAACATTTCACAGTACTGTAAAAATGTATTCGTGACAAATAAAGGTTTCTTCTTAATGAGGAGAATGATTGCTGCACAGTCATCTACTCGTTTTGTTGCAACCTAGTCCTACATTGATCATGTGGTTAGTTTTTGGGTGGGTCCTTTGGGCTTTTAACTTACAATTTCTTTGTAGTTTGATGGTTATTAGGTTTCGTCAGTACATACCCTGCTGGAGGTTGATCTCAGTTAAAAGTGAGTTTTCCCTCTCCACTGTCTAATATTGCAAAGTCTTGATCTTAACATTTAAAGTGCCCTGAGATGACTTTATTCTTTTAGTCATGTAAATTAGTAATACTTATCTTTTATGTAAAGTGAGCCCCTTTCAGACATGCAACCCCTTAATAGACTTAGACTTGCTTTATTGTCATTCAACAAACACACCGAGCACATATTAAACAACATTTTGTTACCTTGGCTCACAGTGGAATGGGCACATATTATCTAAAATTCAAATATTCACAGAATATAAAATGCTGGTATAGGTTTGGGTGGGGTCAGACGGCCTCGCAGGCCCCAAACCAGACCCAATCCGACTGCTACTGAACGTATCGGCTTCATTGTCTGAATGAACACAAGCCACGTAATTTGAGTTGGGTCAAGTGATCTGAGGGAAACTTTTTCACATTTCAGCACCACTGTTGGTCCAATAAACCATACAGAGAGCAAAAGACACAGTTTGCATTTAAATTCACATATTGCTTCTTTTATCCACTTTGCTTTATAATTTTGCATCTGAAATGTCAGAGAAAATAATGATAAAGACAGAACAGGTCCAGTTAGTGAGACAATAATAATAATATAATAATCATAATAATCTAACCTTTATTGATCCCCTTGGGGAAATTCCTTCTCAGCATTTGACCCATCCTATTCAAAGTTAACCTTAACTATACATACTAGGAGCAGTGGGCTGCCGCGGTGCAGCGCCCGGGGAGCAGTCAGGGGTTAAGGGCCTTGCTCAAGGGCCCACAGTGGTGGTGACTGGGACAAGCGGTCGCTCTCACTTTCCCACCTCAAGCTCTTGCCAGTCCGGGGACTCGAACCGGCGACCCACCGGTTACAAGTACAAAAGAAATTTAAACTACTTGTAACATGAAAAGATTCACTAATATTTCTAATATAATAGAAGGGAGAACATTAATTGACTGATTAAAGGTTTGAATATAAAGTTGAGAATTGCCTCTGAAACCTGCAGTAACACAAATTCTCTTCAAGCACCTGATAAAGTTGAACTTTTTAGTGCTTTTGGTGCGAGAAGAAATGAAAATTTGAACCTTTACGAGAAACTTGACTGTCGGATACAATCAAAGCTCCAGGACTGCTGCTACGTTGACTTTATTTAGGATGCTTTGTCGCCTCTTGTTCTGTTGTGTTTTTGTTTGCAGTGTGAGCTCCTCTAATCAACTCAAACTACATTAGCTTTGCTTTCATTGTGGTATTTGGCTAGCCAGGTTTGGTCAGCATCTCTAATGTTTTTCAGGGTACCATCCCTCAAAAAGGTGGCAGCTAGCACTCGTTTTTCTCTGTTGGGGGAGCAGGCACTGATGGTGATTAACTCTGACACAAGTAATGACTTTGTTTTCCTGTTTCAAGGCTGTTTCACTCAATAAAACACTGGAAATGTAGAACCTGTCTACCATCTCTAGTTTCGGAGCAGCTTTTGGAAGTTGTAATGCGATTTTACGTCAGATTTAGTGAGATTTTATGGCAGTATTGATTATTGGAGTAAATCATTTTCAAATCATTGGAACAGAATATTCATGATACATTTCCAGCAGGCATGCCAATGTTTTTTTTCGTACGTTAAGGAGTCAAACACACCCAAGTGTTGCTTGGCCCTGGCTTTTAGAACAAACAGCTGTCTGTCCAGCTGGATGGCTCTGACGGCTCTGGTATGAAGATTGTCTTTCTGTAGGTCTTTTTGAAAAGAGAGAAAAAAATGTGAAAGTCCTTCATGGTGAAAGAAACTCTTTGGACACATTAGAACCTTTACCTTAGCAGCATGATCATTCCTCTGTATGTTTTATAGCCTTGACATTAGAAATACGTCTTTATGAGAATGAAAATAAGACAAATGATCATACCACTCAGCTTTAATGGTACTTCAGAATATTCTGTAATTTTCCTAAAGTTTAGTGTGTGTGTGTGTGTGTGTGTGAGTGTGTAGCAAAGGGGAATGTGAAGGGAATGCTGCATTAAAATCTTCACCCGAAAAAACCTCCCTGTAA